>LIAE01008638.1:0-104692 GCA_002287525.1 Diploscapter pachys | reverse complement strand
TCAAAGAATTTCACGCAAAAACACAATCCTGCAAAATTTGACACAGTATTACGACAACTTAGCGACATTAGCAATATAAATTACACAACATTGTGCAACAAAAATGTGGGTATTTAAGAAATTCTAATCTGAAGAATCTTATACTTATACATTCGACTTTGGTTTCTAGCTTTGAAACTCCAGTCTTCTCCAAAATCATTTAATATTTCTTCTTCTAATAAATCACTATGGCGACTTTCCATTGTAAATTTGTCTGCGAAAAAATTGAAAACACTGAGTTATCTTACGGGCGTATTTCGCAATCTTTTCGAAAGCTATCGCAAAATAGCATAGTCTTTTCAGAGTTTTGGTTGTTTCGATGTAGTTTAGCGCAAAAACACCTATTTAACCTTGGATTAATTTTAATTTTCATCATTTGAGTATGTTTATAATGGATAGATTGCCATATTTTATTCTCTGCATGATAATCCAAATATCGATTATTTCAAAGTTTATTGACATTCAACGTGCACCAAATGTGATGTTTACCTCTAACACTATCTGATGATTCATTTTTGCTGCATTTCCGTATATTTATGGGCACTTCTTATCTTCCTTTCTTTCATTTGCCATTTCAAATTCGACCATTTCTTATCTCTAGTTTCTGTTCCGTTGACATTATTTTATTGTTTTTTATTTGAAAATGCGATCTCTTGCAAAATTTTGATAAAATTTTATCTTCCCTTCAAAATCACCCCCAAATGTTCAACTTATTTCGTTCAAAATTCGATAAAACTTGCATTTTTCGTGATTTTTCGAATTTGCACGTTATTTTATTCGATTTTTAATAAATTGATGTATTTCCTTCCAGATTGGTCCGTATTTGCAACCAATTGACTAATCAACCATCCAAAAATGGCCGAGAATTTCGATGATGAGGTGCAGCTGCTGGAGAACGTCGCCGCCGGCATCAACCAGCTCAATCTGCAGCCCAACTGGGGGCAGTTCATTCACTTCCAAGAGGTCTACCGATCGCTGGCGGTGCGCGAGCAGGGCGAGCCGCTCGTCGTCGTGGTCACCGAGGATGGCACGCTGGGGGTGAACCGCGTGCCCGGACAGATGAAGAAGGAGAATGCTAGGGAAGATATGGTAAATTAAAATTTTAATTTAAAAAAATAAAAGTGACTTTTGGATGTTCTACTTTATACTTTTTTATCTTTTATCAATACGATTTTATTCTTTAATTTTCTTTTCTAAAATATATAAATTTCTAAAAAAAATAAGTACAAATAAAGAGAAAAGACTTCAGTATTCTGAATTACAATAATCTTTTTGCAGGTGCGCAACCACGTGGGCGGATTCGTGTTCCAGGTGTCCGACGAGACGTTAGTTCGTCGTTTCCTGATTCTGGGAACTTCGGGAGGCACCTACTATGCCACCGAGAAGGAGCACACCATGGAGAACCTCAACGAGCTCATCAAGATCATTGAAAAGGGAAACGGCGCAATGATCGTCAAGGAGATTCGTGAGATCTCACTGGCGGGAAGGAATCCTAAGCAGGAGTCGCTGCTTTTCGCCCTGGCCCTCTGTGCTCGCTACCGGGTTGGTGATTTGGCCAAGATGTTGGAGACGCACAAGAAAGCAGAGGTCGTCACGAAGCTGGATCCCGACAACGATAACGATGTCGTCAAGGCCTATAGGTAAGATTTTTGAATTTGTTCGATTTTAAGAGTTTAAGCTTTCTAAATTTTGTCACAGAAGTAGGTTTTTGGAGCTTTGTTATACCTTTCTGATAGTTCAACATTTCAAATAGCGTGTGGATATATAAACTAGGATATTATTCATCACAAGATATCTCCTGATTTTCAGAGACTACATCTCCGCTCTGCACGCAGCGGCCTTCTCTGTGGTGAACGAGGTCTGTCGCATCCCGACCCACCTGTTTGCCTTTGTGAAGTATTGCGAGATGGTCGCCCAGAACACCAGCAAGAACAAGTCCACTGGATGGGGAAGAGCGATGAGGAACTGCGTGACCAATTGGTAAGATTGTTGGATTAGTTTTTGACAAAGATAATACTTGAAACTTCAAATTTCTATAGAAAAATGAACTTTTTTCAGTGAGATTTTTGCACACATACAATTTTTATCTAGAAAATTAGAAGTTTCTGAAAAAAACAAATGAAAAAGGATTACTATATGAAAATTGACATAAAATCTCCATTTTCCAGGTTCGCCACTAAGTCGCCCGATCAGCTCGCGATGCACGTCACCAAGTCCCCGCAGAGAGAGGGCTGGTCTCATCGTGATCTGTTCCGTCTGGCCCATCCCGACCTGAAGAAAACCATTAGCCGCGGCGACTTCGAGGACAGGAAGCTGGAATACGAGCAGGTCTACAGATACGTCGTCAAGGGTTAGTTATTTTTATTTGTAAAAATTTTAAATTTCTCAGATTCAATAAGAACGAAAAACTTAAGAAATATTTCTGAAAGCGATATGATTTTGATAAATTCTTATAGACCGCAATCTTCTATTATAAACGAAAGACTTGGAAATATTTAAATAGTTGACATTTCAGGTGACCTCCAGAAGCGCAAGCGCAAGTACACTCCCGAGGACAGGGCTGAACTGGGATACGAGCCCGAGACCAAGTACTCGGCCGTGCAGCTTGACAATGAGCTTGGAAGCAAGGCCTTGAACCTGATCGAAGCCGTCCTCAATCTGAAGAACGAGAAGGACGAGGCTAAGGTTGTCGAGGCCATCAAGACTCACAAGCTCGTCAGGGAGCACGTCCCAACCGACATGCTCAACTCGGTCGCCGTCTGGCACGCACTCCTCGAGAAGATGCCTATGACCGCTTTGATCAGGTAAAAATTTTAACTCAAACTTTGATATTTTTTCTTTTTTAATTTTACAACTATTTCAAATCTAAGATTGAATATTCCTTGATGCTCCTCTAAAACAGCTGAAACCCCTTACCTCATGAATATAATCCAAATGATCAAAAGAGTAATTATGAAGGTATTGAAATATTGAATTTCCAGGAACCTCGGCAAGCTCTCGACGATCAAGGCCCTGGATGACGCCCACACGGATAAGGTCGTGAAGCAGCTCACTGACGAGGCAGAGCTCAAGAAGGCTCGAATCCACCCTCTGAACGTACTCCTGGCGAAGACCACCTATGCAGCGGGTAGGGGATTCCGAGGCTCCCTCACCTGGGATGTCAACCCGAAGATCGACGACGCCCTCGAGCAGGCCTTCTACAAGTCCTTCGTGAATGCTCCTCCTACTGGAAAGAGATTCTGCTTCGCATTCGACGTGTCCGGCTCGATGACTATGCCCATTTCGGGAACGCACCTGTCCTGCCGCGTGGCCTCTGCAGCCCTGTCGCTGGTCAGCCTCAGACAGGAGCCTCTCGTGGAGTGCGTTGGATTCTGTGACCACCTGGTTGAGTTGCCCTTCGAGAAGACCTGGGATATCAACCGAATCTGCGACTATGTCGATAATCTGGAGGTATGAATTTCCATTCATTTTCTTATAAAATTTGAAAATCCTAGATTTTTTCTATCGAAAATATAGACAATTTTTCTACGATTTTATTTTTTTTAGTTCGGCCAGACGGACTGCGCTCTCCCGATGCTGTGGGCGGCAGAGAAGGGCAAGAAGTTCGACGTGTTCGTCGTCTACACCGACAACGAGACCTACTACGGCGATGTGCATCCATTCGAGGCTTTGAGGCAGTACAGGTAACAATAAATCATATTTTATTTATTTTAATATTTATTCTAGTTTAAATTCATTTTATATCTTTCACATTACCTTTCCATAGCGTGGCTTTTACGATATAAATTGACCCGATCTAAAATAATACCACTCAGACTTGTTATTTCGCAAAATCGAATGATATTCAATTTAAACGATAAAGAATGACTAGAATATTAGAATGCCTTTTTCTAACTAAATTTGAATTTCCAGGGAGAAGTCCGGCATCCACGACGCTCGTCTGATTGTGATGGGAATGACGGCCACGAAGTTCACGATCGCCGACCCGACCGATGCGGGCATGCTCGATATCGCGGGATTCGATTCGGCTGTCCCCGCCCTCATCAGCGAGTTCATCAACGGGGGTGTTTAAATCAGGGAATTTGAGAGAATGCCGGATTTTGCCTTCTTTCTTTAATTTTATTTTAAATTAGGCAAGATTCGGCGTTATCTTCCAAATATTTAGTTTAAACAGGTGTAAAATTGTCATAACAGTATAATTTTCCATGAAATATTTGTTATTTTGTTGAATTTTATTGAAAGTCTACTGTTATGATTTGTTCAGAATTTTATTGGAATTTATGAAATGAGTTTATTATATCCTATATCGCATTCGCTTTATAAGTACCCGGGGTTAAAGCTAGATATGGTAGTCAGAAAATTCATTCCAAAAATAGTCTATTAAAGTGAGTGTTATTCAAATGTCCGTTATTGTCATTTTTTGTAATGAAAATAAATTAATAAACTATATGAGCTTAACAATTTGTCACAATTTGAAAGAAGATTGATATTTATTTCAAACGATATTTTCTCCCGCAAGCCTTTTAAACCTAATGCATTTGAAAGCGATGTGAAATAACCACTATCTTTTCCATTCTACATTTCTAAATTAATTTATTTTATCTCTTATATTCTCAAAATTTATTCAATTCATTTTTAAGCTATGGCCCAGCAAAACCCGAATGTCGGCCGTACCGCTATGGCAAAGAAGTTGGTCATCGAGGTTCAAATTAAAACTAACTTTCTTTATTTTTATTTTAAATCCAGGAGTACAAACGCAGACTTCGTGACAATATTCGCTCTCTGAATGACAATTTCGTCCAGATTCTTCAGGCTACGAAGGTATAAAATTCGAGTTTTAAGCATAATTTGAAAATTCAGATTAGCACCGACGACAACATGCACAAGGTTCAGTCGGGGCGAATGACGGAATATTACACGACGAAAGACGAAATGTCTGCCAGAGCTGCTTTGATGGTGAGAAACTGGCATAAATGAAGCGATAATTGAATATTCCAGGTCCGCGCCTGCGACGAGCTCCACAGGCTTACGAATGATCTGAAGGAGTTCCTGATCCTGCACGATTTCAACTATCTTTCTTCAGCGATTCAAAAGTAAGAATGGTAGTTAGGAAATTTATGATACAACTCAAGATAATGTCTTCTTCAACTTTATATATGATATTTATCTTGTCCTAGGATATTTTATATTACAACTTCTGATGGTCAATATAATTAATTTATGGTTGAATTATCATTATTCGAATAATTTCAGCGCAGAAGGAGAGTGCGATAAAAACATCGAGCAACAGAAACAGATCCACCAGAATTTAAAAATCGAAATCGCAAACCTGATCTCGGACATCGACCGAGAACTCACCGAACATTTCCAACTCAGACATTGATTTTTAAAGCCATCATAGATTTTTACCTGATCTCATTTTTAACTTATTGTTATCTGATTTTTGTTATTATGATTGACCAACGTATCATAAATCATTCGTCCATTTTTATTTGATTGATGTTAATAAATTGTGACAAGTCTACGAAGAAAGTCTTTGTAAATGCAGTGCGCGCTAGCCAATTTTAGTAGCAAGTTGACTAACACACCAAACGGCCTTGTATAATTGATTTTCCATTTAAATTATCTATTTTTAACAGACTAATTATCTATATTTAATTGCCTACTATGTCCACCCTCGAAACTTGGCTGGAGTTTCGCAAGTCTCTCGAATCCACGAAAAAGAAACTTCTGAAGAAACCCAACTACGCTCAATGTATATCGCAATTAAACTCGATTTCCCAGAAACTACAGTGAGTTAACTGCACTTAATTAGATAACTATAGGGTAATTGAGTATTTAATTGAGGGTAATTAAGGGACGAAGAGATTCCTGAGCATGCAGCGGTGTGCCATGCAGAGCTGGCTTCCATATACGAAAAGTCCGGTCATAAAAATGAACAACGGGTGGAATTGATTAAGTCTGCTAGATTATTGTACGACGCCTTCAAGTTCTATCAGTCCACGAAAAGTCGAAGTAAGAAATTAGCATATTGTTAAAAGTTAACATAGTATTAACAAATTGGCGTTAATTTTAGTACAAAACCAGTGGACTTCCGATATAAGCGCAAGATATGGCAAAGCGATCAAAATCGCTATGGATATGAAGGTCTTGAAAGTAGCAGGTAGAAAATTAACATATTTTAGATTAAGATAAAATATTCCAGGACAAATGTCGCTAGAAGCTTCCGTAGTAATGTTGGATTGTGAGTGCTATCATATGACTATAGAGCATGGACAGAGGGGTGGGTCTTTATATTTTTTAAACTGAGGACTAGAAAATATATTATTATAAATTGTATTTTGAAACCAATTAAAATTAGGAAGCTTCTATTATTTTAAATTCATATGTTTAGCCAAGTTAATTAAAAATTAAAAGATATATAATGCATTTCTATTTTTGAGATCTTTTATTTCTTTTGATAGATCTTCTATTTCAGCGATTCGTTTATTAGAAGGCAATTTATATTCGCATAGACATGCGACTTATACCGTGGCTGAAGCATATCTGGCCTTAGAGGATTGGGATTCTTTATTAGGGTGTTTCGAGGACTTGTGGCTTGTTCTAATGAAGTCTAGAAATCAGTAAGATATCAATTTTTGAATTCTTAAAAAATTCTAATTTAGGTGTAAACTAGCGATTGACACTTTAAAAGATAGTGAAGTTATTACGGTATTATTGTTGAGGGTTTCAAAGGTAAATATAATATTGTTAAATTTATTAAAATCAAATTTAGATTTCTCCCTCGACAAGACATAAAGGGTTGCTGGAACTGTTCGGTCAAACCGCGAAATATCAGAGAACGGAAGATATTGTATGATTTCTAATTTTTAAAAAGTTAATTTAATATTCAGACATCTAAATCTCCAAAGAAATCGAAAGATATTACGACTTTAAGCGAAGAAGAAGTTGAGTTGTTCACTGAACTATTAGATGCCATGAATTTAATGGATTACGACACCGTATTTAGTATTTTGCCCGAACCTAAAATTACAACTCGTTCCATGCAAATTAGAAATGTCAAGAAGGGGTATCTGAATTTTGACGACGACGACGACGACAATATCAAAGATTCTGCATCCCTTCACGACAACGAAAAATCTGAGGATTGCGATAGCGAGAAAGAGGCTCAGAAACGGCTATCTTTCATGTCGAACTTGGCAGTTGATATTTGTAAAAAGATGATGGCATAGGAAAGTTAATATTGTGAAACTTATCGCCGTTGGGTATCATGTACTGGTATTTTCAATATTGTGAAATGTTTAGTCTTTCAATTATGAGTCATTTCTGATGTTATGGAAGTATTTTTTAAATCGAATATTTACGCAAATATTGGTTTGTTCGACGTAATATAATTGCATATTTCGTCGTTTTCCCATGGCTGGACTAGACTTTTCGCAGCGTAGCCATGGAAACAAATCCCGCCCATTTCATGTGAAAAGAAAGAAACCATTCATTGAAAGAAAAACGCTGGATATATAACATCCTCATATCATGAGTATCCTAAGCTGCGTATGTCCGAAAATAAATTTAATTTACAATTTTTTAAAATTTATTTTTACATATGGTTATATAACCTAATATATTTTCATTTATTAAAAGTATTTTTATGATTTATGATTTTTTTCGTATTTAAGATGGCGGATCAGACCTCACCATCCTTGGACATGCCGGCAGTTGATAGCTTAACCTTGGATATGTTCATTATTGATAAAAAGATCGGCAAGGGACAGTTTTCTGAGGTAAATTAAGAAATGTATATAAAAAGCACACATTTTTAAATTAGGTATTCCGCGCTCGGTGTAACTGGAATGATCAAATCGTTGCCCTGAAAAAGATTCAACTTTTCGAAATGATAGATCAGGTTTCACTTATTTATTTTCCATTTTAACTTTTAATTATATATTTTAGAAAGCTCGTCAAGACTGCCAGAAAGAAATCGACCTGCTCAAGCAATTAAACCACGTCAATGTAATTAGGTAATTAAATTGAGTTAATTAAAGTAGCTGGCTGTATTTATTAAGGTACTACGCTTCTTTCATCGACAACAACCAACTAAATATCGTGCTGGAATTGGCAGAGGCGGGAGATATGAGCAGGATGATCAAGGTTTGATTTCGTATATCCGGATTGCGAATATCCAAATTTAGCACTTCAAAAAGAACGGTAGATTGATTCCCGAGAAAACCATTTGGAAATACTTCGTACAATTCGCCAGGGCTCTAAACCACATGCATACGAAGAGAATTATGCATAGAGGTAGGGATTTCATGCGTTCCTTTTGAAAAAAGAAGATTTCATATATTCGGATATTTCAGATATCAAGCCGGCAAACGTCTTTATAACTTCTGATGGAGTTGTTAAACTTGGAGATCTAGGGTTGGGGCGATTTTTCTCTTCGAAGACCACAGCCGCACACTCGTTAGTGGGAACTCCTTATTATATGGTAGGAGATTAGCATATAATTTTTTAAATCACTAGATTTATGGTAAAAATTAACATATTTCAGTCGCCTGAAAGAATCCAAGAGTCCGGCTACAATTTCAAATCGGATCTATGGTCCACGGGATGTCTACTTTACGAAGTGAATTTTGAAAATCGATTGTTTAACATTTTTAAAATTTTAGATGGCAGCGCTTCAGTCGCCCTTCTATGGGGACAAAATGAATCTCTACTCGCTGTGCAAGAAGATTCAAAATTGCGAATACCCACCGCTACCGGCAGATATTTACTCGACTCAGGTAGGATATAAATTAAAAAGTAGTAAATTAAAGCAACTCGTAAAATTTGAAAATTAGGGTGTATTATTGCATATTAAATCATAAAATGTTAATTATGATGTAAAATTTAATTTAATTTTAGCTGAGAGACCTAGTTTCCGCGTGCATCTGTGCCGATCCGTCTAGAAGACCTGAAACAACTGAAGTTTTGGAAGTAGCTGAAAAAATGCACGCTCACTTCCAGCAACTCCAACCTGCGACGAATGTTTAGGGTCTAAGTTTTTAGATTTTCCCAGAATTTTATCAAATAATTATCATTTTTCTTCAAATTTCTATCATTTTTATCGAATAACTTTGACGTATTGATTCATGACACTTGTACAACTATAATTCGCATAATCTGAATAACGATCTACAAATTACTTACATTCCATGATATTATCGAGAAGCTTGCCATAATCAATTCATTACCCATTCCCACCGCATGAGGGCATTACGGTTGACGGTTATTTTTTGACTTATCATTTTTAGATTCAACTATTGTTGTTGTGATTTCAAATTACTTTTCGCATTCTGTGATTAGAAAACTCCAATTTGTCGAAATAAACATGGTTACGGTGCCAAAATTCGATATTTTCAATGTAATCTAACATTTTAAATATTTAAAATCGAAAAAAGATTTAACAGAAGTTAATTTTTAGATGTTCAAAATCTTGCTGCTATTTTTCTTCGTTCAATCCGTGTCTTCTGATTGTCAATGGTTGAATGACATAAAGGAGCGCTCGATTAAGTTCGATGTAAGTTAATTACCTCCTAATTTATTATTTAATTACCCTTATTAAATGCTTAGCTGCCCAAATTAGTTTCAGATCATCGGAGCTGGACTGCATCACAAATTGGTCGGTCATGCGCGAATTGTGAGTTCGAAGAGGTTCCGCGAATGCCGCATTCTTTACATGTTCAAAATCCCCGCAGGAGCCTATGTCGATACAGATAGGTAATTTGAGCCTAGTTAAATAAATAATTAGGACAAATAAATCGACTTAATTTTACCCCCAATTAAGTGTGAACACGTCGCTCGTCGATCACACCTTCCACTCCAAACATCGTTTCGACGTCGAGGCGCCCGCCTACAAGTCCAAAAATCAAACGGTAACTGAAGGGTAATTAACTCGAGTTAGTTAGCCCTTTAATAGATTTAGTTAGGGTAACTAAATTCTAATTAAGGCGCTCCTCCTGAAGATAGAGAAAATTCGGACGAATTTCGCGTTGGATGACCGATTCACGATGCCCGTGCACCTGCGATATCACAAGGCCAATGAAGGTATACGGTGATTTTGATGGGGAAATTTCGGCACCGAAATTTTGGTGAAAAAATTCTAAAGTAGACAAATTTTAGGCGCAACCCCCGTGACGGTTGAATTCGAATCGCCGACGATTTTTGTCGATTGCCCGAAAGACTACGAGGCGGAAAAATTGACTGAATGTGATGGACAAATGAGCAGAATGAAAATGGGTAATTAAAATTTTAAAATTAATCTACTCTTTGAAAAATATAAATATCATTTTCATGTTTATTTTTGAAGAGGAATTTTTCAGGACTAAATTCGGAATCGCCTTCCTGGATTTCTCTGGAACCGATGGTCCGCAGGAGAGTCAGAGCGAGTCTTCCCGTAGGAAACAAAAACATCACCTATGTGATCGGCATCGGAACTGTCCTGGTTATTTTCTTGGCTCTGATCATTATTGTTCAGGCTAAACCGAGCAAAGCTAAAGCAGAGTAATCTTATCATTTGGAAATTGTATGAAATTTTGGTTAAAAAATTTCTTTAAATCGAGAATATCATTAGAAATCTCGATATTGTAAATTTTCATGCAAATTTCAAGATGGTCATGAAAAAATTGATCTTTCAATTATAATTTATTCCCCCTTGATCTCTTAAATTATTACAGGTATGGAAATTATGCTCAAGTAGTAAAATAGCTTTGATCGAACAATAAAGATTTTTCTATAACTTAACTATCATCTAAAAATTTGCATAGCTTAAAATGCTAACTTCAAATATAAAGCACAATATCGTAATCAGATCATTATGGATTTCGAAAATCACAACTTTAGTTAGTTTTACTATCATCCACAACGAGGAACAGCTTTTGGCAGAATATCGTTAGCCATCCTGAATTTAAATAAAATCATTGTAGTCAACGACTTTTTAAACTTACGCGTAAACCCGTCGATGCATTTTGGCTTCGACGTCCACATAATGAAAATCACGTAGACGGGAATCGCGGTCAGCATAATTCCAATCCCGATTACTGAAATTGGAAAAAAAATCACGTTGGATTAAACTTTGAACTTTACATGTATCAACTGGAGCCCCTAATAGTGGAACCAATACCAAAAGGCAGCATCCTATGAAAAATATGATCGGGAAGATCAGATTAACCTAAATTTTATTTCTTGAAGGCGATCTTCGTCAATGAAAAAGCTAAAATATGAAAGAAAATCCTTTAAGTTTTTTCCCCTTATAAAAAGTGATCTTCATCGAGAATATATTTTTTAAAAAATACCTTAATAGGTCTTTCCGCATCGGGCATTTTGATTCTCAAATAGAACAACGCCGCAATAGCCCCACCAATAGCAATCCAGTAGGAGACTTGGATATAATTGATCAACTGATAGATGTTATTTGATAGGAATAAATAAGCCAACGACAAAATTCCGAAGAAAACCACTGCCGGAATCGGTGTTTTCGTCTGTTTATTGATCATCGTCAAAACTAGAGGCATCTGTCCTTCTCTCGCACCGACGTAAAATAGCCTAAAATTATTAGTAACGTAAAACAGCGGTCATCGGGGCGCGCTGGGGAATGTAGAGGATATTCTCTTTATTAGACCTACTATTTCATCAATGGGATGAAAGAAAGTTTCAAGAGCCGTTATGTGTCGCTCTGTGCTCGAATAGTCGTTTTTTGCATTTTAATAATATTAAAATCACGATATTTCAACCTATTTCAATGTAAAAATGAAGAAAAAATAGATTTTTTTCGAAAAAAATTGATATCTCTACAGTAGGACAGTTTTTCGTTCTGCGTTTACAGGCACATGTCGACAATGAAACTAATGGGGAAAATGGGGATTTACCTGGAAGACGTGAAAATCACCCCGTTAGCGGATCCGATGGTTGAACAGGCCACGAACAGAGGCATGACCGGCGCGAAAATGCCGAACACTTTGTTGGCAAAGAGAACAGCGACCGCGGGACTCGCCAACATTTCTTCGGGAGAGCAAATCGCGTACAGAGCAATGTTCGTCAAAGTGTAGATCAGGGTGCATGCGGAGCAAGAAATCGCGATAGCCAGCGGGAGATTTCTGAAATTTTTATAGGAACATAAGATGGTCTTCTAATTAAAATTTTAGTCATATTATATTTTTAATAGAAAGATCTTCTTAAAAATATCTGAATTCTTCTCTTTTAAATTTTGTTCCTTCATTCGTTTTAGAAGGAATTTTAAATTTGAAATCCTACCTCTGAGGATCCTGCAACTCTTCAACGATGAAATTCAAATAGTTCCATCCCTGATAGGCGAAAAGCCCAGAATAAAAAGCCAAGGAAGCGGTTTGGAAATCCTTCGCAGTATCTTCGAAGATATTTTCAAATGAGTCGCGATATTGAGAGCCCACTGAATTTTCTATTCTTATTTTTGAAAAAAAATCAATTACTCACTGAAGAGCATATAGTAGAAACCGAATAGGATAATCAAAATCAAGGCTCCGATTTTGGCAAGCGTAAATGTATCCTGGACAAACGTCGCTAATTTGACGGAAATTGCGTTGATAGCGGTTAGAAGTACTGAAAGTGTGAAGATCAGCTTTCTCTTTATTTAAACTAATTCTTTACTTATCAAAACCGCTGCCAGTAACATAACCGCATAGTTTGGGGGCTCGCAATCTCCGTAGAACGGCTTTAGCATGTAAATAGCGAATGTTAACGCTACGATAGTACAGGTACACGGCCTAAAAATTTAATTTAAACAAATGGAAAATCCATACTAAGCTTAAAATACAAGCCCAGTATCTTATAATTTACAATAAACCATAGAAGGTTATCCTATTTTAAATGCGAGACTTATAATATAATTAAAAGATGGTCTTCTATTCAAAACTAGAGTCCTTGTAATTTTATAACTTACCTAACAACGACAGACTCGATCCATAACCTAACGAATGCGAAAAACGGTCCAAAAGCATCCATAATATAAGCGTAATCGCCTCCAGATCTCCTGATCAAAGTACCGAGTTCCGCATAACAATATGCTCCGATAGCTGCGAACATGCCAGATGCAACCCATACGATAAGGGATAGACCAACTGATCCGGCTTCTAAAATGATACAACTAGGGATGATAAAAAGATAAGAAAGTGATCACTTTTGAAAAGATTTCTAAGAAAAATGATAGATCTGTAAAAAGATGCCAATGTAAGGATTGATTCAAAATGACGAGGTTCGTGATTTTATTCGTGAAGATTACTTTCATGAACTCCAGTAGGACTGATGAAAATTCCAGATCCAATAATCGAACCGATAACTATTGAAGTTCCCTTCCACAGGCCCAAAGATCGCTCTAATCCACCTCCTTCCTGCGATTTAATTAGAGTAATTAAATTGTTAATTAAAAATTAAGAATTAATTACCTTAGGCGAAGCTGGGCGATCATCGTCGTCAGATAACGGTTTCTTTTCAGGTCGTTTTGACATGATTAGGATAATTAAATAATTAGATAATTAGGTAATTTTGACCAATTATTGAATAATTCTGCTGAAAAGACGAGGTTTCATGATGCGAAATGTTAGAAAACAGAGTGACCGAAAAGAGTGAGGATTTCTGAAGAGAAAAAAGGAACAAAGAATAATTCCGTCAGTCAACAGATTAGGAATGTTAGGGAATTAAAGGAATGGCAAGAAAGTGCCAAAAAAAAGGACGGAAAATTGCTCGAGGCTAGAGAATTCGAATCGCTAAATTTAAGGGGTCATAACTAAAGTTTTAATTTAAAATCTAGAAATTTTAGTACCAAAAGTATCCTTAGATCGAGTCGAACAAAATGATATAAGATTCACTCAATTTGAGTTGAAACATTAAAAGTTATAATGGATTTTATGTAAGCCTATGATTGCCATTTAAAGTAAAGAGGAGTAATCTCGAGGACTATAAGAACTCCTTTCTGAAAAAGTAAACACCGCGATTTACTGCTAGCGAGTGTGAGTTAATGCAGTCGCCTAAGAAAGGAAATGAATTAGAGTGGATTAAGAGATAGAGGGATTTGAAGAGAGAAAAAGAAAGAAAAGAGAGAATGGAGGAAAAAGAAAGAAAGAATAATAAAAGGATTACTCGTGCTTCTGTGCATGGAATTTTGCCCGCCAAACTCGACATTTTTTCTTCTTTCGACTCTCTCATTTTACCTTATCTTTAATTCGCTATTTTTATTTCTGCTCCTCTAACCTCTCTGCCAAATTCCCTATATCTAGAAATACCTTGTAATTTTTCTAACGCACCACATGTCCTTAGTTTTTTGAATGCAAAAATTTGTCGAGTGCACGCGACCTCGCAAATAATGACGTAATTGTACCAAAAAGACGAAAACTCCGAAATCAAACAATTTGAAAATGAAAATAGGAAAACTGAGCAGAAATGCGCAATTTGTAGGATAGAATTTCATACATTTCGAACAACAATTGATATTTTAGTGGAATTACGCAAACTTTGATCAAAATTGTATACAGTTTTATATATCGGAGTAAAATCAAATGGCTAGCTTATGAGCCGGATCTTATGGGTATCGCGAGTGTATAATAAAGTTTTAGAACCGGGACTTTGAATGACGATCAAAAATGACGAAATTTAGGCTGAAATTTTCAATTTTCTGATTTCTCAAAGTACAATAAATGACAAAAATCAAAATAATCTCGGAAATCCTATAAAAGTGACAAAAAATTTTGTCAGTTATTAGTATTTATGCGTTTGTAGTTGTCAAGATGATAAAATGAAGGATAAAGATAATGGATTTGAAGAGAGAAAAAGAAAGAAAGAAAGAAAAGAAGAGAGATAGTATTCAAAATGAAGAGAAAAAAGAAGTACACCGGCCCTTTGGCAGCTGTGCCATTGTGCAGTTTGAACAGAGAAAGAAGGAAACGTGAGCTCGATGTCTTTTTCTTTTCGTCTATTTTAATCCTATGCTATTTCTCTCAGTTTCTATATCTTCACTCTCTTACTATTTTCATACTATTTTCTTTCACTCTATCTTTTTCTATCTACAAAAATAGAGATTTTCTCCACCCTTTGATCTATGCAAATTAAAGAATGCAGCAAAAATACCTAACACCTGTGAAGGTCAATATAAAAGGGCTAATATAATTAGCGCTATAAAATAAGCGTTATTTGAAATGGGTGCACAAACGAAAAAATTCAATATCAATGAATTGCATCAAAACAAAGTCAAGAATAAAGCGCTCTCGAAAATATAAAAGAAGAAAGAAAAAACGCAATTTTGTTTTCATTGCGTTGCAATGTCAAAGGAATGCTTTTGCATTTCTAGGTTCGAAGAAGTGATAGAGGAAAAAAGAAAGAGAAATAACATAGAACAAGGATATAGTGAAAGATTGAGGAAAGAAATAGTGTAAGAAAATGAAAAAGAATTAGAAAAAAATTAGATGATGTAACTCTAGAGCCCTTTCACTCATCCCTTAGCGTATTTCCTGGAGTAATTTAAAAAGAATGGAGAGAGTAAATGTTTCATTACACAACTCAAAGCTCATGCTATGAAAATCCGAAATTTGGACGAATATTGCATCATTTTCAAAGCTTATATTTATAACTACTTTTACAGTCTATTTATTTTCCTAAACTTGTAACATTTTTCACAAGAAAAAACTATCTTTAATCTAATCTACTACACCCGCATATAAGATTGAGAAAGATTACTGTCATTCGAAAAAAATCAATAAACCGATAAAATTATCGTAATCCTTAATTTTGTCAATTTTTGGCCTTCTGACTCTTGTCGAATTGAATTTTCCAAGCGGCTTCTTTGACATCAACAAAATCGAGTTCCGCTTCAAGGAGAGAAGCGTCTTGGCCCTTCGATTTGGCCTGTAGTTAAGTTTTTATTTTTGTCAATCAAAATTAAATTCATTTGAAATTGACATCGTCAGGATTCTGAATTCTGACGTCATCTTGCAGTATACCTCTTGGATCTGATTCCTCAGCATTTTCCTCTGTACATTGGACGTCAAAACGTGTTCGGGCGCCGACCACAGCTCATCCAAATCGGAAGGCTCTCTGAACATAGAATCCAACGTCATCTTTAAAATTACACACGAAATTAAAACACAGAACTTTCTAAATTACTCTCAAAAATTATTTTAAAGAGCAACGTTATTTTTTGAATTGCGATCAAAAAGTCCAAGTTTTCCCTCAAACTTACGTTAAATTTTAAAAATATATATTAACAAATTCAAATAAGTCTTTTCGAAATGACACACAAATGATGTTTAATAAAAATAAAAACCAATGATATTTTCCAAAATTACCGTAGCAATCCAAAATAGACAAGGACAGCGACCGTAGTGCCGAAAAACGAGAGCAATTTCCATCGTTCGAACTCATCCGTGGCATAATAATCGAACTTGTAGCCAGATTTGAAAATTTTCGAGGTCTTGCCCTGAAACTTTTATTTTACTTTTTAAAATTTTTTTGAAAGCAAATTGATCACGATTTATCTTATTTTTTCAAAATCCTACCTTAAAAGCGGCGCTCTCGCTGAACTTCGGCTCGGCGAGTGGTTTTTCGGCAAATCTTCGAAAGGCGAAAATTGACGTTCTTCGACAAACTCTTAGAATTCGGGACATCTAAAAATTCAATTAAAATTTTCAAAATCTACCCCCTTTCAAAAATATTCTCGGTTTTAAACCTTTTCAAATAAAAATAATAAAAACCATAGAGTTTATTCATCTTTCAACGAGAAAATCAACAATGTTCAACAAATAACAGAATTCAGATTGACTCGTAAAATTTTGGGTGAAAAAGAACGAAAAGATTAGGCCAAATCCTCGAAGCCGGACTTTTTGCTCCAGTGGCATGCCAGTTTGACGCGAAATTCAGACAACTTTCTTTCGAGAAGTTTGAGGATCTAAAAGATTTCATATATGTAAAAAAAATTCAAAATAAAATCCCACCTTTGCCTGTTCGACCGAAATCGGCTCCCCCTCGGTGCAAACCGTGAACTCTTCGATCAAAGTGATGATTCCTGAAGATTCAAGGAAAACTAAAAACAAAGAGAAAAATAAAAACCTTTATCCAGCTTTGTGGGCATTCCGAGTTTCCTGAGTTGAGGTTCCATGGAGAAAGCGAATTGAGGCAGAGGTCCTTCAGGCAGCGTCAAACTGATCGGAGCGATATCACCCGCACGAGCGTAGTCAGATTCCGAGAGATTTTCGAAAAATCTTAATTTTTTAAATTATTTTTAAATCTTTCTAATTTGTTTTTATTTTCAATATCTTGATTTAAAAATTTCTTACTCCATCATTTGGCTCTTCGAGTCATTGGTGAAAATCAACCCGCATTGGCCCTTGAGCGTTTGAGCGACCTGAAAATATTTTTTCCTTTTTATTTTAAGAATGTGAGATTTAAAAAACAAAAAAAGACTACTATAACTATAATGCCTCTTACCTTATGAAGCTGCTCTGCGTATTCCGTGGCCTTCTCGCGGCCCAAAGCGATCGCCAAAACACTCGTCTTTCCGAAGAAAAACCGACTTGAATTTTTGAATTGCTGACGGATCTGGAATTTTTATTGTCACTCTTCGAAAAATAGTATTTTTCTGTAAACAATTTAGAGTGTATTGTAAAATCGAAATACTTCCGTATTTCGCGACGACTCAAAATTAAAACAACAATATCTCAGTCGTTGGATAAAAGACAGCATATCCTCTTTCGAAGATATCAGTCGGCAATCGGACTGACAGACAGATCCTCTCCCCTTTCTCCTTCCCCGATTGCCCCGTGTCACTGGTCGTGGAATCGACTCACAATAAGTCAGTTTTAGCCTCTTAGGGAAAAGCTCCCAACCATGTTACAGAAATGTGATTATGAGTAATTAACATCCAAATCACCAAGTAAGAAAGAGCCCAACTCATTCCTAATATTCATGTAACCTGCTATCGTCTAGTTAGTGGTTTAATAAATCCTAACTAATAACCCAAGCTTAGTTAACATCTAATAAACGCTTCCACTGCATGAAATACGCATTCTGTAGCCAATATTTTACTGTATAAGTGGAGCCTAGAGACAGATAATTTCTACCGAAAATTCTGAGCCATGAGAGCTGATTTCTTGAATTTTCTAATGAAATATGATTTTGAGTCCGAAAATGAAATTTAGAGGCGATCTCCACGAAAAGAATTTTAAATTTGGACCCCGAGAGTGGGAGATAAAAAATTGAAATATTACCGCAATGAACCGATTCGACCTGAGATTTTCCATGGAGAAGACGAAGAGTCGCTTGTAAGAATCCACGGACTGATGAACCTGAAATTTTTCTTTAATTCAAAACCCTTTAACCACTGGTCAAAAATGGAAGTTTTCTAAAATTTTCTATTTTTAATCCAAAATAAAAATTTAACCGAAAGCATATTTGTGTTCTGAAAACGGACCTGCTCCACGAGTTTCTCCTTCGTTTCACGAGTCTTCTTTTTGACTTTCGTCAGGGAGACTAAAAAAAAAATCTTTAAAGGTATCTCATTCAATTTGTTAAATTTTATTTCGAAAATATTCTTACCATCCTTATCTCTTCTGGATCTGGCCATTTTCTACCAATTTACTCGCGAAAATTACCCTGAAAACTGCAAAATTAGGCGAAAATAGGTGAAAATTGAAAAAATTGGCGAGGAAAGTGTCTCGTAAAACTGCGCCAATGCACAATTGGCGCAAAGTTCGGTCATTTCTCTTTGCGCAATTTTTGTGCGAATCGTGTTGGCTTTTTTATTTTCAACTTTACTCTTTTCTCCACGAGAGAAAAGGTTCAACCGATGGGTTTCTAGGGAAACGGAAACTGCCAATTTGATCGGCTAGTTTCAAAGTCTATTCTTTATCATCTGATTTGAGAAAAAATCGATTTTCATCTTTCAGTACCGATTTTTCGAGTGGTTTTGAATTTTTTTCTATTGTCGGGTAATTTTTGAAGGTTTCCAGAGTGGTTTCCCTATTTGGTGATAACTATCGATTATTTGTAGTCTATTGGGTTTGATATAGTGGTTGGTTATCGATCTGGTATTTCGATTGCGACTAGTGGAAATATCTAATTTTCAGGTCGGTTTTTTACTTCTTTAATTTATGTTCTTGGTTTTCCCATTTCTCATTTTAATTATTACCCTTCTCATCGAGTTGCTAAGCGTCGATTTTCATCTGTCGTTATAGTCGTTATACAAAACTCTTCATTTTCATGGTTTCTATGTTATTTCTCATTTAGTTCCCCCCTTTTTCGACATATTAGTTTTCTTTCTAAAGAAGATTTTTTATCTCAAACTCCCATACACGCTCAGAAAACTGATATTCACTCACTTTTTATATGCAACTTTGTCAGAGTTTAGTCACCCCATAAATAAGCGTCGATCGATATTTTATCAAAATTACTAATAAGGGAAATAACTATTTGCTCTTATTATTCGCGACAACTTTCTAAAAAATATTCTATTTTATTCTTCAAAGTGAATACTCAATATCCTCCCGCTGTACGTGTTTTCTATAGAGTTTAGAATTTACATTTTTTGAGATAGAAATGTCCCTTTTATGTCAATATTCTGTCATAAATGTTTCGATAGTTTATATACCTTCTCTCCTTAGAACTATAGATAAGACTGCATACTTGCTAGTCAGAGGCATACGATGTTGGCAAAATATAAGTCTTGCTTACGAATATTTCCCAAAGACCCTCTTCTTTCCCTCCCATTGACTTCACAACGCTACCCTCTCTTTATCTATACTCCCATGCTCCCCTTCTCTCTTTTTCAAAAGAATCAATTCTGGTTCTAATCATTTTGCACTCGGTTCGATCATGAAACATGATAATCTATCGATTTTTGTCTGTTACGAGACGTGGCAGATTTCAAAGTAGTTATATTGGGAGACTTCAAAATCTCTACATTTTAGTAGTTTCTTGAAAAAATCAGCCAATTTCATAGATTTCTGAAGAGACTGACGAATTCCACTACTTTCTTGAAAACTTGGCAATTTTGATAGTTTCTTTTGAAAATGGCTATTTTTAATCTTTGAGAAAAGGCAATTTTTACATTTTTTCTTTGAAAAGGTCATTTTCTAAAATTTTCAGAAAATGGGCCATTATCACCGTGGTCCATCAGCGCGCATTAACGAGGAGGACGTACCCGAATCCAGACATACCATATTCATTCGCGGTCTTCCAGGACATATCACTACCGACGAAATCAAGTATTTCCTAATTTTCATTAAAAACATAAAATGCAAACGTTCGTATTTTCGTACTATGAAAAATCGATATTTCGAAATTTCCTTTAGAACAATTTTCTTAGTCTTGAAAAGTAACTTTCATACTTCAAAATATCGATTTTTTCTTTGAATTAAATTTCTGAAAAAAACCGCTTTTTAGAAAAAGTTAAAATTCACGAATTCATTTAAAAATTTTTCAAGGTCGCTATCGATAAAATTATCAGATCAGAGATAGAATAATGGCTCGTGTAATGCTGAAGAATTAATTAATAATTAAAGGGAATAATGATAATTCATTGATTCTGACGATAATCACCCTATAATTAATCAATTACCACATTTAATTGGATCATATTGGGAGTTTAATTGAGAGATAATTAGTGCTTGATAAAATACCCTACCTTCGAATATATGAAGGCGAAAAGTAAGTGGAAACTACCGGGATTTCAAAATCTGTATTGTGTGCGCTTTTGTTGTTAGATGTAGCAAAAACAAAGTGAGCCGCATTTTTAAAAATTTGAATTTTTTGCAAGTGCGGCACACTTCATTTTTGGGGGTAGATTCGGCAAAGATTTCGTAATTTTAGGGACTTTTTCGAGGACAAAATTGGCGGAGTTAGCTTCGATTTCGTCAAACAGACTCCGGATCAAACGAGAATTTTCGTGGCCGTTAGATTCGAGTCCAGGGAAAAGGCCAAGGAAGCTATGGACAGGTGATTAGAGGAAAAATTGAATAGGAGGCGGCGGGCTAGAATTTAAAGATTTTTGCAAAAGTGGGCACAATTGATTTTTTTTTTTTAGATTCTGCGAGGATGATATTTTGGGCACTCGATGCGAATTGTCTTGGTTTCGTGATATCCGCAGATATGTGCAGTATGTTTCTACTCAGAATGGTGGAGGTAAGCGTGACGCAAAAATTATTAATGGCTCTTTAAAAAGGATCATTTTTTAATGATGACGTCCTCATAAGTTTTAAGGCGTCGTTTTGAATTTTTCTAATGATACCCCACATATTTCAGGGCGCGGTATGGCACAACGCTACCGCAGGGGCGGCTTCAGGGGCAGAGGCGGCTACATGCGTGACTCGTGAGTTCGAAAATTTCAGATTTAAAAGAAAAATCGAAATTTTTCTAAAATTTCAAATTTAGCTCTATTTGTATTGAATATTATAAAGAGCTTCACATTCAATTCAATTCTGCCGAAATAATGATAATTCTATAAAATTTGATTAATATTGGTGATTTTTCAATTCTTCTGCAAGAAAGGATGGGATTTTACACGGATATTTTTGGGATTTTTTTTTTTTAATTTATGAAAATTTTTTAGAGTTAAAAATTCAGGTACCGCGAGAGGGAACCCAGAAGGCCACGCTCGCGCAGCTATTCCACTCGGTCCAGAACGAGAAGCAGATCTCGATCCAGGGCGAGCTCAAGGTCGACAATTTGTCAATTTTCTTAAAAAAACGAGTATTTGATCTTCTTTGATTCCCAAGGAAAAGTTCTCTTTCTAAACTCCGAAAAATCTAAAATCTCAGAAATCATAATTCTAGAAAGAAAAATGAAGATTACTGTGAGTTAGTTGATTGGTTTTTAGAAGTCGCTCTCGCTCCTCTTCCTCTGAAAGGCCATTCAGCCCAGTGAGGAGAAGTCACCTTTCCAGTGAAGAATCCAGCAGAAGGCCCAGCAGAGCGTCCAGAAGAGACAGCAGTGTCGAGGTCGAGAAGAAAAAGAAGAAGAAGGCTAAGAAAGAGAAAAAGTGGGGTCTTTTATTTGTAGAATGTAACAGTAGAAATTCCGGATCTTGTACTTTTGAAGAATATATATATATATATATATATTTTTTTTAATTTTATGATTTTTCAGGAGACGCTCCCCCTCTATGCGCTCGCGCTCCAGCTCGATAAGTATTTCGGAAGGTAAATTTCGACGTTTTAAAGATGGCATTTTCAGGCAAAAAATGCCCAATTCTTTTTTTTTTTAAAGAAAAATAGAACTCTTCAAAATTTACAACAACAACAAATCAATAAAAATCGCTAACTTTGAGGCTCTCACTCCCCGCTCAACCTGAAGACCTCCGGTGCAGAATCGATCTCTCCGATGATGGATAGCCCTACCGATATGAAGCCACCCTCAAAGAAGTACAAGCAGCATGCCAAGGAGGAGGCTGATGGACCCATCAAAATCAACATCCCCAAGACTATCCCGGATATCCCGGTAAGAAGAAATTCTTCAAAAGGAATATACCATGTCCTTTCTTTTTTTAATGTTGATTTTAGGTGGTATATTAAATCCTTTTCTGGAAAATCCCTTTTAGATATTGATTTCGGATGTCTCAAATCCCCACTCATAAAGATTGTATTGATTGATTTCGGACCTTTATTAAATTCGGGATATCTGAAATCAATTTCGTTCCTTTCTTTTCGAAGTATCTCTGGTTTCGTTGAACTAAAAGTGCATTGCTGCGTGCGTGGTGGTGGTGGTTGAGATAAAATCTCTTGTATTTGGGGTTACCAAAAGGGACAAAATTGACACGTATATATTGACTAATTTTATTGGGGGAACAACTATTTAAATATGGAATGATTTCTGTTGAGGTAGGTTTTCTTGAAAAGAACGTTTTTAAGGTGATCAAACATTTTTAAAGGAGATCAAAATTTAAGTTTTCAGACCGCCCCTCCCGAGACTCCAGTCAGCCTTATCAGCAACACTTCGATCTCTTTCGGATTGGAATCCGATGTCCCTCCTAAGGTCTATCCCAAAGGACAAGCTCAAGGTTAGTTATGGTCAAATAGCCGAGTTGCATCATTCTCGATGATAATTTTTGCAAAAATGTTATCTTTTAGAAAAAAAACTTGAGACTGAAAGTTCGATTTCAAAACATTACGATAGAAGTGTTCTTGTAGAAATTCCTCAAGTATACTGAGAAATATCGATTTTTGAACTTGTGAAAGATACAAATTTGACATTCACCTGCTCTTATTTCTTATCGAAAAGACATCGAGTCTTATCTTTTCTTCTTCTCCGTTTTAAGAAGAATTGTTTACTTTCTCGATGAATTTCCAACTTTGCATTTCGTTTCCAAGGTGATCGACCTTTCTGACAAAATATACGAAAAGATTTTAATAATAATCGTACGAAACTCTAAGATGTGCATGGTGTCAATTTTCGAATTTTCAGAATCGGTTTTGCCCCCGCCCCCCTTACCGCCTTCGCTCGCCAAGGGAGAGCCGGAGTCTATGTAAGATTTTTTAATTTTTCGCTTCTTGTTCTTAGAGTGTATACTTTAAAATAATGACGTTATTTTCTTTATTTCGAAAGTTGACTATCTTTAAAATATTTTGATAAAAACTAAAGGACATTTAAAAAAATTCTTTTACATTCTAGATTTAAGGACGTAACTTTTTTATTAAAGGAGCTATTTTTGATTTTTCAAAATTTCAGCTTGTGCGTTGGCACGACTCGAGGTTTCCGCCCTATTACGGAACCGTTGAAAGAGCCTCCGGTTAAAAAGGAGAAGCTCTCTGAAATAGCGACTATCTCTCCGGTACCGTTAAAGGTTTATAACTAGGGACCAACCGATGACGTCATTCGAAATGACGTCACACATGAGACGCGCTTTCAGAGGGTTCCTTGTAATTTTGCCCAACTTATTTTCACCCTTTTAAACTCGTACACTATTTCAAGAGATGTTGAAAGAAAGGGCTAAAAATGGTTACCTATCAATTGATACTTTTTGAAACATGGAAAGGGGTGAGGATATGAATACGGGAAAATTACAAGGAGCACTCCTAATTTTTGTGAAAATAAAAATTAATTTATAGAAGGCCTCTTTCTCCTACTCGCCCGCCCTAGAGGAGTCGACCATTCAAAAACCCGATCCGATTGTCCAAGTGAGAGTTTCGAATTCCAACATCTCTAACGGCACGATCACGCCCAAGAGGGATTTCTCGGATATGGTAAGGGATTATTACAATTTGAAAAAGGGATTACTGTAAGACGACGTCAGCTAAGGATTTTGAATTGACGCCGAAAAAAACTACTTTAGTTTGACGTCATCTAAAATTCTGAATTTAGACTCAGCCGACCTCCGAAGCGGGCCGCATGTTCCAGGACCTATCCACCTTCCAGACTCGACTCATTCAGGGCATTCGGGCCGAGCAGCAGGAGGACACGGGTGCGAATTTGCATATTCTTGAAATGATACTCCAAAAATTTAAATCTTCTAGAAATATCAGAAATTTGAAAAATAAAGAAATATTTGTAATTTTGAATGATGAGGAATTTAGGAGAAAAAACGAGATTTGTTTTGAAAAAAGATAATTTTGTTTAAAATAGAAATTGATTTTTTTGAAATAAATAAAATTAGACAAAAATGAAACTTGTTTCCAGGATCCTTCTCCGGTCTGAAGCTCAGCGCGTTGTCGTCAGACGTCGAAGACCCCGAAGCGAGGAAAAAGGCGCTGGAGGTGAAACTCTCGGCCTTAGACGATTTCGAAACCGAGAAATTCCTCGTACAGAAGAAGAAGTGGGAGACGGTAGGATTTTTTATTTTTTTTAGAATTTGACAATGAAGAATAGGAATGAAAATGAATGGAATATCAATTTTTTAAATTTGAATATGATTATGATAAAGGATAGGAAAATAAATCGCCTGAAATATTACATTTAAAAGCTTTTATTTCAAATTCAAGGCCTTCAAAAATGACTGTCAAACGTTTGCGTTCGTGGCCAAGAAGCTGGTTTCGAAGGATGGAGCGCTGGAAAAGGTAAAAATAAATTCAAATAAAAATTTAAGATACAAATTTTCAGAGCATCCGCCTCTCCTTGATCGAGAATTTCGAAGACATGGAAAAACAGCTGATGGACAAAATCGAGAAATACCTCGAATCCAAATAAAAAGTAAATTATCTTCTTTTTTATCCAAATCTATAAAACTCACTTTCTTCGTCTAATATTTGTTCGTTTTATTCTTGCCGGGGATAAAATTACAATAATTTTCATTCCTGATTCCTCAAGTATCATTGAAATATGTGCCGCGAATTTGCAAAATTTCGACATTTTGCAAAAATACGGCGTATTTTTATTCTATTCGTTTCTAGTTAGTAATCTCTACTGGGTAACTTGTGTTGCATTGTTTTTCTATGAATAGTTATCGTTTTAATCTCGTATCTAAAGTCGATCTAGTTGCGGAAAAATATCACTATTATTATTATTATAGAGTCCAAAAATTTGGGAGGTAGAGAATAGAGGAGAACGATGAATTTTAGCCCATTCCACTTTTTCTAACCCTCTGAGAATAACCGTGCACTAATTGGCACCTCCCAGATTGAGGACAGATATCATTACTCAAATCGCTTATTTCAACGCTTTATCTTTTCTGAGCGTATATTTGATAAGAATTTAACGTAAATTTTGAAAATTTTTATGTCATTAGTCAAATTATAAAATTCAGCCTAATCAATAATATTTTATACTGTTTTATGTTTTTTTTTCTCTACTCAACCTGTTTTACAAATGTGCTCATCTGGAATAAACTTGAAAACTGACGAAATTTCGACAATTTTTATTATATTTTCATCATGGAATAGTATATCTGATGGAGAAATAGTAAGGAAAATGAAGAGGACAGAAAATCTGTGAGGAAGAGATATAGAAATAAAATATAAGGCGCAAATGAGAGAAGAAAAGGTAGAAATATTCAGAGAAAGAAGAAATAGCATGGAATAAAGATTCAAAAATAGAAAGATAGAGGAAAATAAGAGTGTACCTTCGGGAGTTTTACACTCCGTGAAAAGCGCCGATAGCCGCAGGAAATATTGCGGATTTATCTGACTCTCCTCTTTCCTATATTTTCTTTATCTCTAACATTCAATCTATCAATGTTCTTTCTGAGATCAGCTGATTGGAAATGACCTTTATTCGATGATTTTTCCGGAGTTTTGAAAAATCTTGAATTTATCACTAAATTTTAATAGAAACTTTATTTTTTAAATATTTCTCTTGCAAAAATCGATGAAAGTTGACCTCACATAAGCAACTAGACTAGTAGGCCACGCGCGAATGATGATCTAAAAACACGTGATCGTTCTTTCTTTCTCCCAGTCTGCTGCCCTAAAGGCGATTTTGGCAATGTAAGAGTATTTTTCTCTAGCTCTAAAAATCCACACTATTTCTCCTTTTTCTTTGTTCTCCCATTTCATGAACTATTTCTTCCCATATGCTCATTTATCCTTTGTCTGGGGCGTTTATAGATTATTACGGTTCATTTTAGGCTTATATTTGACTTTCTGATTTTTCTTAATTTTATTTTTTCGATACTTTTTTATTGGAAAAGGAAGTCTTGGAAACATTTGTAAGCGGATTTTTATTTCCCTCGAAAAAATAGAACTTTGGTTCCTGAAATTTTGAAATTTCATAATATTTGCTCAGTTCTTAGCAACTTATTCATCAGCGGCGAGGATTTTTTTTTAATTAAGCGCCGCCCAAAAATGACAGAACATTCAAAAGTTCTGCGACAATCTAACGCTATGATATAAGTTTTTTCGTCTACTTCAACGTTTTTCCGAGGTTTGTACAAACAAACCTGCGTGTAGTCGAAAATGACTCAAACTGAGATTTTTCCCCAAGTTTTTCGGTTTAACATGAGACAAGAAACATGATTTGAGTTTCTATGATTAATATATTTGTTTAATTTTAAATATTATACTTTTGAAAATTTTATTCTTATGAAATACCTCTTTTTAACATAAAATAAATTCTTTTCTCTAATAGAAATTATTATTTTAAAATCTTTCAAAGAATCGATTTTTGGTGAAGTACAATCTTTTCATAATAGAATAAAGTCATTTCTTTAGCGAAATAGAAAATTGCTGAAAATCTTTATCTTAAAAATCCAATTTTCGATGGAGTACATCTTTTTTAACTTAAAATAAATTCATTTCCTTAAAGAAATATGAATGTTTTGAAGATCTTTATTTGAAAAAAAAACTGATTTTTATGAAGTCCAGCTATTTTAAGGGAAGATATCTCAGATAAACAAATCCTAATCTTGAACTTGATTGATATCATATCACCCGTGCTAATCAATTTATCAAAATAGTATGAATCATTTTCTGATAATGAGAAGAAATAACAGTTCATCAATCATTATTTCCGTCCATTCAATAAAATGTGATTTTTCACGACAAGACCTTTATTTCTTTTCTTCTCTAAATCAACTAAACTATTTTCCGCAATCTAAACTTGTCTCTCCTTTTCTCAATCTTAGTTCTCAATTGCTATTCTTTCTATTATAAACTCTCAGAGACATTATTTATTTTGAAAATCAATAGTTATTCTTAACTTTTTATAGAAACTCTTTCTCAATTTTTGATTGATATTTTCAATGTTTCTTGCATCGAAAAATGTTCTTTTTGGCAAAATGTTGAGTACCATATTTGCTAGGTATGAGAAGGTAGGAGATTTTTACTTGAGAGAAAACTAGACTCGGTTCTATTTTAGGAAATCCATCATTTTGACTTTTATTTCAAAATTTCTTTTCAAAACTATTATATTTATCATAAGATCTATAATGAGTGTCCATGGTCCTTTATTTTAAGTTTATGGTACGTCCATTTTTTGTATGGCGCGATTTTATATCAGTCTGGGCACGTTTTTGTTCTCTTGAATGACACCTACAAATTGTCATAAAAATTCTCCATTTTCATTTTCCGAGACCCTAAATTTGACTCCTATCGCACGAAATTTCAATTATATGATCGACATTTTGCTTTTTTCACAAAAAATGAGCCATCAGTCATTTTCTTACCATGATATTTCATACTTTGAACCTGGCATCGTAAATTCTATCTATCCTGAAGTTAATTCTTTAAATCTATGATTCAGATTTAATCTGATTGAAATTATATTTTATATGGTGGAGATCTGTTTAAATATATAAACCTGTCCAGGTAACCTTCAAAAGTAAACTTTTTTTGTTTGATATTCCCATGATTCAACCCAGACTATGCTCGGGGCTTGTTGATTTTTGTACGCCGGACTACGTCAAAAAGGCCGTTATTATGTACAAATATTTTAAGGGGAATCTTTCTTATCATATCAATTATATCTTTCCTGTGGGCTTGAATATCAGTCCTTATCGATGCCTCTTGTAAAATTCTCCCTCAAACCTTCATCAATCATTTGTAAAACTCACCAGACTTTTCTGGCAATTGGGATAATTCATTACTTCGTTACTCATAGAACAGGGTAAAGTACAAGGTAGGAAGCGATGTTTCTCGTATTATTTCGTAGGTTACGAAGTAGCGAACTATTCAAGTTGCCACCTTTGTTGTTTACCCTCAACTCCCTAGCCCTAAAATAGGTGAATTTTACAAGTGATCTTATCAGGGTCCGTATCAGTTCGAAATCTTACTCGACGTCGGACAAAAGTGTTATTTTTTTATTTTCCCCTAGCACTTTCTGATTCCTTCCTATGCATAGTTGATTATTATTGTCAGACTTATCAATTTACCAATAAATATCAATTCTCTGCGCGCCACTTTATTATTCAAATTATTCAGTCGTAAATATAGTTTAGGCATGGCTTTGATTTCAAAATATATCATATTTTAAAATAAATTTGTATATCATCCGTATTTTTTTCTCTGAAATTTCGAGTCTTCAATTTCCGAGTTTAATTTTCTTGTTTTTCACGAAGCTTAAAATTTCCAGCCTAAATTTCTGATTGGCTTAATGTGTTGCTAAGTGATTTAACCGGGTCCTAAATTAAAAGTACAAGTCTCGTAATTTGAAGGAAGAAAATGATTTGTCATTACTGGGGTCGGAAAGCACGGGTTCAATCAATTTTGAAAAGAAAGACGCCGAAGTTAGAGATCATTCGAATTCGAGAGGGCGGAAAAGAGCGAGAGAAATATAAAAATGTGATGTCCACCTTTTCATACACTGCAAAGTTCTCGGCGCCGATCATTTTTCATTTTCATATACGCCTGTCGGAATTTAGTCCTATCCTTAACCATGTATGACGTAATATGCTAATTTTTGAATTATGACATGTGGCTAGGCATAGAACCGGAAACCGGACGGTATATCATCGTGCCAAATTATCGATTTTCTATACCGCACCGATCAAGTTTTGTTTATTCAATGTGCGCATTGTGAGAGTTGAATCTTTGAGCGCTGTGTTAATATGACCACCCCTCAAACTATTATCAATTTTATTATGGCTGATCAATATTCATGACAGCTCCAAAAATAGAATGCATGGTAAATATTGCCGCAAAACTCAAAACTATTTGTACTTTAGACTACAGTTTATATTTCAGATTCAGTATTTAAATTAGCCTATTGACTAAAATATTGTTGGCAATACACTTGAACATTTCAATATCTTGAAGACGGCGATTTCAAAGACTATTTTTTCGCTCGATATTTTGGGCGATGACTTTTTCGATTTTGAATCTAACGAGCCGGCTCAGAGTACCAGGTATCATTTAAAATAGTTTAACTTTTCTCATGTGTTTTCAATGTATTGTCTAGAACAACATTTAATTAAGATGTTTTCTTGTATGATTCATCGAACAAAGTCTGTCTTATTTATGAGATTCTATCTTAGCATCACGTGATTCTTAAATTACACAATAGGTTAAATCAAATGGTCATCCATATTTTGATCTGAGCATTTAATCATAAATCATCAAAACATATAATCTTAAATCATAATTTAAAAATTTTTATTTATAATTTATTTAAATTGAGGAGCCTCCGGCTTTCTTCATAAATGGTTCTATCGAATAGGGCTAGTAATTGCCTATCATATTCTAGCCTGCATTATTGTAACATTGCTGGTTTCCTGCTTTTCCTTAGGGCTAGTTCACCTGAAATTCGCTCAGAGGCTACAGGTATAATTGAAAATTATATGAAAAAACAGTTTGGCCTAGAAATTAGCTAACTTTAAATTAGTATACCTCCAAAATTAGCATAAATCATTATTTCAGGACGGGTTTGTCTCCGCTAGATCTTCCGCAAGATACGAGGAGCGAATAAAAGCGGATTTCGATGGAACGTCGAGTTTCGGAGAGCAGAAATTCGTGGCTTTGGTTAGGAGAAAAGATAGGGGATCATTGCTATCCAAAAATCAGATTAATCAAGTTATCGAGGTAAATATTTTAAATTATATTATTTTTATTTTATACCATTTATTTTTAAAATTATTGAATATTGTGGATTTTTATTTCAGATTGAAAAATACTTGAAAAATTTGAAAATCCGGACCGATGGAATCGAGTTCAGTCATGCCGATATCTGTGGCACCCCCAGAATGTGCCTATCTAACGCTTTATTGGAGGGATTTCAGGTAGCCTGTTTAATTTTAAAGATTCTTTTAATTTATTTACACCTTTTCATCCAAATCTGACTCTAGCTTTCAATTTTCTAGTTTCTCATACGTTCTCTCGCTCTTCCTTTCCTCGACGCATCTAGCTTTAGACGCCTTACAAAGGCGACTATAGCGTAGTGATAATATTTGGGTTTAGAAAAAATCATTTGGCAACGGTCACGACTCTCTCCTTTGCAATAATGTTAGCCATATTTGGCCTCAAGAAAATAGAGAGTTGGAATCGTCGAGACGAATGAGTAAACGAGAAAAATGAGAGCCGGGGTCAGATTTGGACGAAAAACAGTAATTTCAGAAAGCTGTGGAAGGCGTCTACAATAATTCCGACGTTTTTATTGACCATCCTAAGACGATGTTCATGGGATATTCATTTCTAATTGCTCATCACATATTTGGCATTGAACGAAAAATCGATAGACCTGTCAAACATCCGAATGATGGTAATTTAAATTTATAACTTAAAACCTAAATGATCGTTTTTATATTTTTAAATTTAGCCCTAGGAGAAACCATCATAATCCCTTACAATTCCAAAGATACCTGGCCGGTAGAGAGCAATCGGACTAACCTAAGGAGCATAGAAATGATCGCTCTTTATTTTCAGGTAATTAAACAGCTAATGATCCAAATGAAATATTTAATTACCCTAATTAAGGCGCCAATTACCAATACCAATACTACGAATCTGATTTCTGTTTGGGAGAAGGCTATCTTCGAATGGAGCCAAGTTCAGACGAACTTTCCGGACTTTGAAATCAATATCATGGGAGATAAGGTAATTAATTATTTAATTACCATAATTAAGTATTTAATTATTCTAATGAATTAGATTCTCGGTATGGAAATGGTACGAAGTGGCTTATCTTTGATTCCCTACCTAATTGCTGGTGCGATTTTAACGGTGATCTTCGTCAAAGTCGTCTGCTTCTGGAACGCGCTTTCTGTCGGAAGAATTAACCCCGGACTCGGGCTAATTATCATCGGTAATTGAGTAGATAATTAGAGTAATTGAGTGACTAATTATCTCAGGAATGTTGGCTGCCCCGATATTAGCAGTGTCGACGACTTTTGGTCTGATGGGCATTTTAGGAGTTGAACTTTTCCCTGGACACATGGTCATACCGTTTTTGGTATTGGCGATAGGTAGATTAGATAACTTTTAAAAATGTATTTTTTTTATTTTTAGGAGTTGATAATGCTTTCCTAATGCAAACCTCTTGGGATCGTCAACCTAAAGAGAAAATTCTCCGAGGTAAAGAGGCCTTGAAGTCGCTAGCAGTTAGGTTTGCTAAGGTTTGTTGAAATTTAATTCTTCGAAATTTCTAGAATTTTTAGGTCCTTGAAGAAATCGGCCCCTCGATTTTGATAACGTCTTTGACTAATGCGCTAGCTTTCACGATTGGAACTATGCTATCTGTACCGGCTATGCAGGTAATTTTTCAAATTTTAATAAGATGGGTATTATTATTTTTTTTTTAGAGTTTTTGCCTATCCGCTGCGAGCGCTATAGCCCTAGCGTTTATCTTCCAACTTACCCTATTTGGAAGTCTATTAGTTATTTCTGGATTTTTTGAGGTAAGCCCAAGGAATTTTTTAGAATTATGAGAATTTTTAGTCCTGTCATTCCATGATTGAAAAGCCGGTATCAGTTAGGACCCAGTTTTTCGCGACATTTCTTTCGAGAAGGTCCACTAGATTGGTGGTGGTTCTGGCTACCGTAATCCTATTTTTGTCGAGTCTTTTCGGCACCCTGAGGATGGTAATCAGAGTGGACTCTCAAAGGATCATACCATCAGATTCTGCCTTGAAAATCACGGATAAACTTTTCTCGCAGTACTATTGGAAGGTAAAACTGTCGAGTGTTATCTAAAAAATGAGAATTTTAGGAATACGAGCCCCTGTTCTTGTTCGTGAATAATCCTCCGGATATTTCAAAGGGTGACAATTTGGATCAACTTCAAGAAATGGTCAGGGATTTCGAAAATCTTCCTCGAGCCCTGGGAACGAACTCCACCATGTTCTGGTTCAATGATTATCAATCGGTAGGAAAAATATCACTTTAAAAGACACCATAAAAAGCGCTATTAAAAATGACGCCAATTTTAATTTCAGATGATGAAGCACGCCTATTACTTCTATAACGCCATCGGAGGCGATTACAAATTATCCTACGACGAGCTACCGACCTTCCTAAAACACGCTCAAATTTGGGACTCTTTCATCAAATGGCATAAGGAGGGAAGGTTAGAATTTTTAAAATAAAATGTTGGAAAAAGCGATTCCTAGACAAGTCATAGTGGATCAATACTATTTCATCATCGGCTTTCATAACGCCACCACCTGGGAGGAGCGAGCGGAAAATATGAAGAAGTAAGTTCAAATTTTCAAAAATACCTAGCTGTTTCGTTAAGTTGGCGTCAACTCGCGCAAAAATGGTCAAAATTCAATGTGACGGGATACTCCGAAACTTCAGCAGTGTTCGAGGGTAAGTTAACTCGACTTAATTTGCCTAATTATTTCGAGATAATTGGCTGAATTGGTTAATTAAGGTATTCACAGTCTCGGGGGTCAGACTGCTTTGGCTGCCGGTTTGACGTTAGCCTGTATGGTTGTGATTTGCATCTTTCTCGTGCCATCCTTGGTCGGCGTAATCGTGGCATCATGCGCGATAGCGTCAATTAGTCTGGGTAATTATCCTTTAATTACCTTAATTAACTGATTTAATTGCCCAATATCTTCAGGAGTCGTGGGGTACTTGTCCTTGTGCGGGTTCGATCTGGATCCGGTAACGATGTCAGCGGTGGTTATGAGCATCGGATGCTCAGTGGATTACACCGCACATGTGACCTACCATTTCCAAAGGGCCTGGAAAATTTTGGGGCCGTAAGTTCGATTTTTTAATGGGACAAAAATTTGAAATTTAGGAAAGCCACCTCGCAGGACTGTGTCGTCTACACCTTTGACGCAGTGGGCCTTTCCATGCTCGAGGCGGCCTTTTCAACTCTCGTCTGCTTCATTCCGGTCGCCATACATCCGGATTACGTGCCAAAAGTAAAACAAAAATTCAAATTCGGGATTTCAAAAATCCAAACTTTGTAGGTTTTCTTCTTCACCATTCTCTTCGTCGTGTTTTTGGGTCTAATTTATGGCCTGATAATTCTCCCGACATTCCTTGCCATGCTACCAAGGGAGTTCTTCGTGAATGGTAAGTTCAAATCTTGCATTTTCCTTAAAAAATCGAATTTTTAGACCGGAAATCACGATCCTCGATTCTGGGACATTCACTTCCGGGAGTGATCGAGCCTCAGAAGGAGGATCGTTGCGGTACGGGTCCGACCTCGGCCCATAAGTTGGGAAGCAATCAGCAGCTAGCCGAGGCACGACTTCTGGAGGAGAAGTTGGAAGATGGAAGGTCGGGACTATCCGTGGATGTGTCACAACTGACTACCACGGATACCTCGACTTCTCTAGTCACCGATAATTCGGAGGATAATTCGTAAATTTGGTCATTTTACAGACTTTAAATCAAGAATAGAAGATATGAGCTCCTTTTTAAATCTGTAAAATGATAAGATTTTAAACGGGACGTGCAATATATTTTTTCATGAATTTTAGGTATTTTTTAATTTGTTCATTTTTGAGTCTCAATTTTATGTGCTCTCTAGTCCTGTGATACGGTATTTGAGAAGTTGCGTGCCTGGAAAAAACATACCCATATTTGTCGTAGCTTTTTGCTCAGGTCTTAGATATAATCTTTGAAGTTCTATTACAAATATCGTGCATTTTCTATGATTTTTTTTATGTATCAAATTTCGTTACTTTATTATTTCACAAACATTCATTGAAAAGCTTTCACCAACTTATGATATTGAAAAATGCCCATATATATAGAGTGTGTATCCTTATCCACCAAAAACTTTGGTGGATAAAGATACAGTTTGATGGTTAACGATCGCCCTCCTATATATAATATATTATTCTCATTGAAATTACAGGTATCAAACTGTATTTATATGTGATTAGACTTAATTTTTATGATTATGGAATAAATTTATTTGAAGGCACTTGGTTTGAGATCAAATATTGGTATTTACAAAATCATATGATGTCATGATATTTAAACTATACTACTTTTCTGCAGAGGACTCATATCCCCATTGTTATTATTAGCCGCGAACGATAGTCTTCCAGATGATGCTCTAGAAGTTTTCCGATTCCTTTTCTTCCCCGACTTTCGGAACGAAACGTAAGGAGACCTCGATAATTTCGATACGGTAGAATCGTTCGAAGCGCAAATGTACCTGAATTAAGCGCAATTTGTGTAAGTTGCGTTGAAAAAAAAACTATTTTACTTGGTAGGTCGCCAACAGCGACAAAACGCTTTGCAAAGTTGTATAAACTTGGAGTGAAAATGCCGACAGCACATTATGTAAACCACAGGGTTGGCGGCGGAGCTAAAAATTTTAACACTTAAATACAAATCTAAAATGTCACCTCATAATAGGTAAATAGTTGATGATCAACCGAATCCATTGTGGGGGTTGAAAAGGATACAAGAAATTTGCTTGGATCGGAGTATAGCAGACGAAATATAGGAGCATCGAAATTATTAGCATTTTAACGACCGACCGACGGAGTTTTAGGATTGCCATCTAAAAATTCAGATTTTAAATTGAAATAAAAATTACAAATTTACTTGTTGCATCTCGTCAGCCATCATATTTTCGCCTTGAGAGTTAGTGGTTTTGCCCCATAGAACTCGGCTCATAATGGCGTACAAAATCGATAACAACACCAACGGAAAACAGAACAATAACACGAATTCGGCGTGTTTGAATATTAATCTAAATTCGTGAAGATCAGTTTTTTTCTTTTTTATATTTTGAGTCATTTTATGATTTAAATTTCAATATAACTTGATGAAGATCAAGCTTTTTTTATCTTATTTTAAAATATGCCTAAATCTCGGCCCGATGCCTTCCCAAAAACAAAAGGTGAATTCGCGTTTTCCAATAGGTTTATGGTAGAGCAATCCCATATAAATGAAATAAGGAGCTCCAAAAGCGGTCGCTATCAGCCAGTCAGACGCCAAAACTATCATCTGAAATAGGGATATTTGAAATTCGGATATATGCAATTTCCTTACAGTAGTTCTGGCTGAAAATCTTTGCATTCTCATTGGTGTGCAAATTGCTAAAAACCGTTCCACACCTATGGACATCTAAAAATGTGTGGGTTTAAAAATAGTTGTTTAAAAAATTCTAATTTTCAGACCTGCAATAGAACGCTGGCGTAGAGGAAATACTCCTGTAAAAATCGTATCAAATGGCAGGCGGCCGACGGTAGGAGCCAACCCCGGTCTAAATCATTTTTGCCACAAATAAAAAATCAAACACCTACCCAGCAGGACCATGACGACGTCAGGAATGCAGAAAACGAGATTGCCCAAGTCTGCGATAGCCAAATTCAATAGCATTTGGTTTACCGAGGACGACATCAACTTCTTATCCGCTACAATTGTGTAGACCACAAAGATGTTGCCGAGTAGACCAACCAAAATAGTTACGACAATAAGGGCTCCTAAATTTGTGCAAAATAAGGATCAAGAATGTTATCAATGCACTAACCGAACACCAAGATATAACTGATGGGGTAGCAATAAATGCAATTCCAAGTCGCAGGGTCGATTGTAACGTCGAAATTCATGAACTTCGACGTTAAATTCAGAATATCTTTAGGATTATTAGATGTTGATATTGTTACGGTATTAGGGGAGCCCATAGAAAAATTCGAATAAACTTTTATACTTCAACCACAAAAGCAACAACAAATAAATTTTGTGTGAAAAATAACAATAGACGTTGAATAGACTTGAATAAAATAGGGGATTTTTGAAGAGAATTGAAACTTGTCGATCAATTTTCCGCACTTTCCAAAAGAGATTTGCTCATATAGACACCGTCCAATTCGTAGCCGAGTTTTCTGAAAAACATCGTTTTTTTCGAGAAAATTCACAGCTTTTTACGGAATTTGCAAAAAGTCGCGTGGAAACTTCAAAACTAGATAGAAATTTCGAAATATTTGAAGAAAAAATCGGGATATAGAGAGCGCAACGGTTCCCCAAGTTGCACCCGAAACAGTCAAATGTGATGTCAAAATATCCGCAGAGATGCTGTTAAGATTTTGGCGAAGTCAAAAAATGTTTTTAAAAATTACCCAAACATGAAAAATTAACAAGAATTAAACCCCAAAATGAACACGTTTTGGAAACAGAAAATCTCATCACATGCTATTATTTTGAACTGGTTTTTGGCACAGATCAGTTTCATGGGATTTGTCATCGACCTAGATATTGGACCTTTCTATACCTTCGCAGTCTAAACATGACTAGCTTCCTATTCTGGGGTCCCCGTACTATCATTTTTAACACTGTCTCGCTTTTGCAAAGGGACGGAGCTTGTGCTCTCTAAATATACAGAAAATTCAGAAATATAGTCTTCGTTCTCGGAAAAACGCTCAAAATACGTAAACGGTAAACAACAAATTAGGCGGCATTTATCGAAGGGAGCCACCTACCTCCCTTGCTTAAAGACAAAGTTAATAATTGTCGAGAGGCGGGGTTTACTTTTTCGTATTTTATAATTTCAGGATGCATTTTTACATTACCGAAAATGGTCATGCTTATGTGTGTGGCAAAGGCTATAAAGTCTAGAATTTCGTGCAGATTTTAGATTTTTCAAATCTATAATTTGCCGAAAATGAGCATAAGTTTTAGGGGTAATTATGAAATTTGATCTGCAAAAGGTGTATTTTGGAAAAAGGGAGGTGAACATAGAAAATTTGAGCATATGAAATTGGGTATTTCGTATGTTGCTAAATGAAAGGATGAAAATGCAAAATATGGACGAAAGTCGAAAAATTCGAGTCCGGTTTCTATAGAAATTGCGATGGGATTTTAAATGCAAATCAAAATCTCTACGTGAAAGAAATATTATAAATGTACCTGAGAATCTATGAAAACTCAGATTTATGATATATTAGGCAGGTTCTCAGTAGAATTCAATATGCTCGGAAATAACCTCCGGTTTATCGAATTTCCATAAAAAAAAGTTTGTTTTAAGGAGCCTAAGACCTAAAATAAAATACTTCAAGCATTTCCTGAAACCAATCAAATGTAGAGGAAATTGAAAGTGCGCATTTTTCAAAGATGTTGTTTTTATAAGTTCGGTTTCTCACGACTCTTTTTTCAAGTGCATAGGTCACATATTTTAAATTGTCAAAGCGTTTTCAAGCGTAATGCACTTTTTCACATATTTCTGGCTGATCTTTAAAATTTAAAGAAAAATAACATTAACATTCGAAATCAATGACAATTTAACCACCTATATTATGATAATTACCTCGTGCGCAAAACTCTTGCAAATCAAATTGAATATTCAATTTCGAAGGGTCTAAATATCGAAACAAAAAAAGATAATTATTTGATTTTTCGCATCCTATGATAAAGCATAGGGATAATAAGCGGATTAGATACGGCATAAACTATTTGAGATCCAGGTACAAAATAAAATGTCTAGTCTTTAGACTTCAAGTGACGGATTGGCATGGGAAATGGAAGTTGGAAGTGATTCAATGATCGAGAAAATAGGAAAAAAATGCGAGGGTAAATAAGATGAAAAGATAATTGTTCGTTTTTGAAGTGGGTCCCCTATTTTTGAGATAATAATGTTAGAAATTTGATAGGATAAACACCCTCAATATTCTTGGTAAAATAAAAAAAATAAAACAAATTTTCAAGGGTTAATTTTTTTTTGAAAAAAGTGGCAAACTATAATGTTCCAAAATATTTTATACGAGCCTCAATCGCGCGCTCCCTCGATTCTGCTTTTGCTTCGCAAAGGCTCCAAAAGAAACCAATATCAACCCAATTTCAAAACAGTTACAAAACATAAACAATAAACCACTGCTCCCAAATTCATCTTTTGATAATAACCAATTCATTTACAAAGTTGAATCTTTATGAATTCCAATTCAACGCTAATATGCGAATTTTGTATCTAAAATTAGCCTTAGCGTAAGAAAGTTTTTGCTATAATTTAGCATATGATCAATGGAAAATCGAAAGCGTGCGCAAACGGGTAAACACACAAACTCGACAAAAATACTAATTTTTAGATTTCGATTTAGATATATTTTATATAGAATTTTAAAATGAAAAAATCATTTTAAAAATTAAAAAAATGACCGTAATAAATACATGCAGAATTAGCCACCCCTGATGCAAATGCAAATAAGATATGTATGTGCAAGCATACAAAAAGTAAGCAAAGAACGCATCCTCTAAAAGGATATCCTCAGATATCCTAGCCTAGATTTCCCCATTCCTTAAACATAGCGTTCAATTTTCTCTACTTTTCGAGGTCTCCTATTTTCCCACGTTATTTTCTCAAGTCTAGAGCAATTTGCACGTTTTTTTCCTTTGGACTCATATAATTTTCTTTCTCTGACCCTTTTATTTTCCATACTATTTCTCCATCTGTTTCTCACTCTCCCTCTCTTGATTACCTCATGATTTCTCACCCTAGTTATTTCTCTAATCAACTTTCATGTATATCTCTCAAAAAGACAATGCAATAAACGCACAAAATTGAGCAACTTTCACACTTCTAGGTTTTCTACAAAAATATTTTTTAAAAAAAAACAAAATAAAAGTTCTCCTTTTCCTAAAATATTCCAAATTTAAGCATCTACCAAAGCTGGATAAAAAAGATTTTAAAAAAATAAAAGCACACCTTTGTTAAAGTTCGGAATTTTCTGGAAAAATAATATAAAATTTTAAATTCTCCGAATCGGGGAAGTGAAATTTCCGAAATCTCAAAATATGCGCCCCTCTTTTCCCGTGGTTATTGATATAAAGGCCGTGCTTTGCATTTTCCATTGAAGCCACAAATGACATGTGCGATTTCTTTCCGAAAGAAATTTGCGAATTTTTGCGAAAAATGAATAAAAAGGATAAATTTTCATTGAATCACCCCTTCTCTCTTTTTGGATATTTTCCATAAAACCGCTCTTCAAAAAAAGCAAAGTGGATGTTTTTCTTTACGTGAAAAAGGTAATTCCTCTAAACATGTTAATGAAATTCGGGTGTTGAAAAATTTTCCGTGAAAATACAAAAATTACGCCAGCTGGATTTTCGGGGATATGCCTTAATATAGGGGACTAGCGAATTTCGTGTTGATATGGGGGATCTCACGACATTTTGGTTGGATTCCAAAAATCCGTTGCCTTTTTCGAAGTTGAGAGCGCTAAAGTTTTGACGTCCGTGCGGTAAAAGGGAAAAACAACGCGTACCAGAGAATAAATAAAGATGAAAAATCTGACAAGTTTTTGAAACGCATTGGCATAAATGATGATCACCCAGAGAATTAAACCCGCAACATGAAAAACAATAGAAACACACATTTTCCCAACGACTTTTACGATTCAAAGTATGACCACTTTTTAATATTAACATACTTCCTATTGTCCCTCAAATGATAGATTACAGAAAGTGGGGGAAGGTGTATTCGCGAGATTAACCATTATGCCCCTGCGTCTCTGTCCCTCCTGTTTTCTCTTTCACCTTTCGCGGATACGCATTGCACCCCTTCGGCAATCTATCATTTCGGGAACAATAGGAAGTATTTTTGAAATCAAGTACCAACTTGTAAGAAAAAGAATCGTAAATGTTTCCAAGCGTCTTTTAAAATCAGTACGGTTAAAAACAGAAAATATACCTGTAGTAATCGCGAGTGCCGATGCCGGAAATGACAGCTAATTTGTTAGAGCCGTGTTCTTCCCTCGCAATTCGCTCCGCCTCTTCCATTAAAAGTTGGCCGAAGCCCTAAAATCAATATTTTTGAAAAAAACGTCAATAATTCTCAAAAAAAGTTATGGAATAACTTTTAAAAAATAAAAAAAAAACATGAATTTTTTTACAGAAGAAAAGCTGTGTTTTCGTAATTTGAATTGGGGCAAGTATGTAGCCTAAACCCCTAGATATTTAGGTTTAGGCATCTCATGTCTGAATGTCTGTGAAACAAGGATACATTTGGCTAATTACTAAATCCCTTTTCCCTAAACGTCAATCATTTTATGCCCTAGAAAAGAAAATGCAGAAAAAGCTGCTTCAAATTATTTTCTTTCGCAGAAAATTCGATGATAATGGTTCCCCCAGAAGCAATAAATCGTGTGAATTATGAGGAAACATTTGCAGTGATCTATTGTATTCCTGTTTTTTGGCAAAAAGTGGCAACTTGAGAAACACTCCTACTTGATGCTGGAATTTGTTGGGATCCCGATTCGACACAGACACCACTGAACCATACACGTGAAGCTCGCGAACCACGGAAACTGCTCCCTATAAATTCAAATTTAAAAGAAAAATAAAATTTTAAATTTTAATCTTTAAAAATTAACGTTCAGTTTCTTGTAAGGTAGCCAAATAAATAAAGATATGTGGATAAAGAAAAATTTAGTGATTTTTCGCAAGGATTTAGAATTTTTGCAGAAAATTTTCAGGGCTGAAGATTTTAGTGCATCTAGAAGCTCAATAACCCTTTCGAGTTTATTTGAAAACCCGCTTGAAGTATCCTCATTTTTAAACGAATCTCTTGCCCTATTTCTTCGCCATCCATTAGTGACTGATTTCGGAGAAGACTCCATGGCCGAGTGGTTAATAAGATGAGATTTTTTAAGGAGTAGTTTTTTTTTTAAAATCACATCACGAGTTGAAAGATAGAATTAGAAAGTAGGATGAGGTAATAAAAGGTCAGACAGACTTTTTTCTAGGATATCTAAATCCTCTTACCTAAAAAGCGAAAATTAAGTTATCAGGGAGAAAAGAAATCATAATTCGTAGTAGAAATGACGCGGAATTTTCAAGTGTTATGCGTTTTTGGCAAAAACCTGCAAAATTTTCCCACGTAACAAGAAAATTTTCGAAGACTTCAAAAAGTTGTTGATTTAGGGAGCTTAACACCTGGACTATCTAGCGTCATAAAATAGGGCATCTCGAAAGGGGAATAAGAGTCCTGTGTAGGTAACTTAACTCCCTTGAGACTACGAAAAGAGAAGTTCATCCAACGTTCAAAAATGCATTAAATTGGGAAAAATAAGATTCAAAGAACAATTTTAACAAATTTTAAGGGTGAAAATAAAATAATGATAAAATGAATAACCTTAAGTTCCGGTCGATGCGCTTTGTCGGAGATTTTTCGCAGCCGAAGCAGACCAATAAGAATATCCTGAACATAATAATAAAATATCCATTCACAAGGTAAGTAAAGAAAAGTCTATAAATAACCAGAGACATCCAATCATGAACTTTTAAGTAGATTGGATTAGGCTAATCTGGTGGATTAGGCATATCAAAGGATATAAAATATTACCTGTTCTGGATCCTCATAGGAAAGAAAAGTCTCCCAACCCCCGTTCGCCACATAGTCTCTGCGAATAAGTTCTACACTTTCCGGCCGAATTTTATTGTGGATTTCCTGAATTCAAAATGAAATTACAGTAACTACTTTACATTGTTACAGTAAACTAAGCTACAATTGAAAAAAATATATTTCGCTCGAAATAAATACTGCAAAAGAAAGGAATAATTTTTTCGTCATAGAAAATCTAAAATAGCAACTCTTCTAAAAACTAAGATTCACCTGTATTCCGACCTCCCTGGTCCTGACGTCCTTACATTTCATCCCCAATTGTTTCATCCTCGCCAACGCATGTTCCCTGAGATTTCCGTGCTCAACGCCCGAACTCACCAGCGGCATGGGAATGTCTCTCTGCACTCGGTAGATCTGGATTTTTTAAATTTCCTCATTTTATTTTTTCTTCATTTAAACTCACCCTGGTCCAAGGTGGAATCAACGACAAAATTTTCGCGACCAAATCAACCAACACCGATGGAGGATAGCTCTGAAAATAAACAGATTCTCTAGAAATGAATTTCATATATCTTACCTTATATCTTCCAGATCGCCAGAGTTCGTAGAGTCCCGTACCACGAATCACCAAAGTCGGGTAGATTTTGAGGCCGTCGGGGCGGAAGTCGGGATTCTGAAAATCCGGGATATAGGGGATAAATTTCGAATAAAGATGAATTCACTTCGAATAGCTCTACAAATTGCTCGACGTCTCTTTCCAGACCCACGTTCGGCAGATCAGGCATCATATGGATGACGACTTTGTAGCCCGTGTCCTTGGACATGTGGAAAGTCTCGCAAACCGCTTTCACCTGAATTTCATCCATTTTTACAGGATCGTAATTTTCATAAGTGACGCTGAAATAAACTTCTTACTGTAGTATGTTCCCTATTTATATCTTAATTTTTAAACGATTTTTACAAGACTGTAATTCGAAATAATGATATTGGGGATCAATTTCTTACCGTATGTCCTCTGTTGGTGTCCCTCGCGACATCTTCGTACGTCGATTGGACTCCTATTTCCAGGCGAGTGCAGCCATACATGAGCATGTCATTCAGGTGCCGGGGAAGGCAGTAGTCCGGACGGGTTTCGATCGTTATCCCAATACACTTCATCTTGGAACGCTCCGAGTAGGCCACAGCCTAAAAATTTGATTTTTTTAGAAAAAAAGATAAAACCTGAAATTCCTCTCTTTGGTAGAAAAATGCAGTTTCTATTGCATTGGAATGAAAACTACAGCACATTAGTATTTTGTAAAAAAAAAAAAGAAAGCAAAAAATCAAACCTCCTTAACATTAGCCGAGGTATGTCCTGACAAAGCGTCGTGGAGATTCTTGATGAAGTAGTCACGATAATCGTCCGGCAGAGACATAAATGTGCCGCCCATCACGATGAACTCGACCTTGTCGATGGAATGGCCCAATTGAGCCAGCTGAGCGATGCGGCCTCGGGTCTGCAGGTAGGGATTGTACCTGAAGAAAATGATTGCAGTAATCTAAATTTAGAAAAACAAGCACAGCAATCTTTTATTTTATTTTTAGTGAAAACTACAGCAATGATTTCTTGATTTTCAGGAAAGCTAGTATTTTTTGTAAATTTAACTTGCATATTTTTACCTAGCACGAATAGCTCTCATTGACGTCGGCTCGTAACCGGTGTAACTCTGCGTGGAATACTCGAAATCCGAATCGGGGCCACCTGAAATAAAATAATTCAGCAAAAATTACTTACTTTCAAAGAAAGTCTACAGTAATCTTCATTTTTTTAAACAAAGATAGTTTTTTTTCAATTTTCCTCACCCGGACAATAGACGCAAATGTTGCCGGTGAAATTGATGTGAGGACAGCGGTGCGGCTTCGACATGACGGCGACGACTGCGATGCCCGACGCCGTCCGCACGGGTTTCGCCTTCAACTTCGGCAGCAGAATCTCCTGGAAGGTTTCGATTTTTAAAAATTTAACGCCGAAAATTCAGAAAATCAGAATTTTTAAAAATGATAAAATTAATTTCCAAAAATTTCAAGGTTCTGACCTTGTATTCATTCGGCACTCCGGCAATGATGTCGACCAATTTGGGCTGGTTCGGTAGATGGTATTTCTGGGATATCTGAAAATTTCTGGATTTTGAAGGAAAAAAACGAATTTTTATTTATAAAAAAGAAATTAAAAATATATAGATAAAAATGTCAAGATTTAAAAAAGAAAACAAAAAAATTACCAAACATTTGAGACGATTCAGATTGACGTCTTTGCGCTGCTTGTGAGCGTCAACTAATGCGGCTACGATTTCGTTGACGGTCAGGGCCATCAACTCCCGTTCCGATTTGCCTTCCCAGGGTACCATTTTTAGAAATTCCTGAAGAAGAAAATATTTGTTTACAAAAAAAACATCTCAGAGAAATGGCCAACTCGAAAACCGACGAGAAATGAGCGAAAATCAATTCGCTCATCGCTCATTAATTTTCATTCAACGAGAGTATATATGACGCGTAAGTACAGACGAGTGGATAAAACCCACAATGAATATCGTTACTCTTATTCTACACAGAAAATTGCAATTTTTATTAAAACGAAAAAAAAAATAATGGTTATCAACATGGAAAATTAAAAATGAGCAATCTGGAAAATTAATTACATCGAGCTAATGAAAGAATAGTCGAGAAAGATAGTTTTATCTCTAGCACATACGCACAATTCCATTGATACGATGCGACAAATTTCCCAAATTGCCGTAAATAAGTTAGAGTTTCTTGATGTCTCGTCGAATGAAAGCCATTCGCTGCTTGTGGGCTTCGCTCGGCGCCAGAGTGTCGGCCTTCGGGAATATCGTCGGTGGCTGATTGTAGATGTGAACGGACGCTCTTGGTGCCTGAATTGACGAAGTAATTCACTACGAGACCTTGCTCGTACCACTGGCATTTTGTAGGCCAAATCCAGGACCAGTTCCAAGTCGCGAACTGAGAACCGATCCGAGTTGCGCATCCGCATCAAACTGCACATCTTGTCGATGAGCTGAAATTTTGAAAATAAGGAATTTCATCTACCTTTTCCATCAAAAATCAATCTTTAAACTATTTTGGCAACCTGGAAAGAACAGTTGCAGTTAGTTGCATCGTTGCATAGACAACGATGTTACGATGCAACCGCATTTCCAAACTGTCTCTATGATCTCTTTTCTGAATTAATTTCATTTATCATTTAAAATCATCCGAAATTGTGTATTGTTTCTTCGAAAACGAATAGTTTCTTCTAAGAATGATTCTAAATTTCCATAATCCCCTACATCATCCACGAATTCCTCGGTAATGTCCACCAATGCTTCTTTGACGGCGTCTTCCAACACCAGATTGCTGTCGATCTGCTTGGAAAGTTCGTCCAGTCTCGATTTATCCAAAAGCACCCCTTCAGTCCCAGGTGGCATGATATTCGGGCCCTGTGGAGGACCCACCGGACCGGGCTGAGGCTCCATAGCCTGAGGGATCGGCTCATCAGGCTAAATTTGGTAAACGGTTACCATTTTGATAATTCAAGAGTTGAACACTTCTATCATTTTAGCATTCTCTTGGACAGCGTTCCAGAACTTTGATAATTTATGCAATTTTTTACAAATGTTTCTAAATAGACCATAAAGTGATTCATGTCAGTGTTGATAAATGTTTCCAAATCCATGTTATTTTCTAATTTCTCGATTTCTAGTCTTCTTTAAAGAAAGTATTTCTTACTGTGTCTTGATAATTTGAGCCATTTTGATAGCCTTACCATTTGTTGAGTTGGAGGCGGCATGGGAGACATCGTGGATGGTTCCTGCTTCACATAGAGCATTTGTGGGTTACTGTCTGGTGAAAGTCCCTTGAAACTCGGTGGAAGACTTGGTGGCTGAGCCAATTGCTGAGATAGTGAAGTGGAAGGAGGCCCCATCGGGCCTGAAATGGCATGATTACCAGAAATGATATCATTTTAGTAGCGTACCTTGTCCCATGGGGCTACCACCATGATGCATGGGGTTGGGCGGCGAGACTTGAGAAGGGTGTACGCCTAGTCTGGGAGGGTACCCCTAAATTATATTATAATTTTGGTTTGAGGAAACTATTCTACCTGCTGCTGCATCAAATAGTCCCTAGTGGTAGCTTGATTCGGGTTTTGAGAGGGCGGCCCAATCGGGCCTCGATTTAGGAATCGAACAGGTTGATTTGGATTCGGATATGGTACGGATTGAGACGGATCTAAATCAAAAAGTATATATTTTGAATTTTATCGATGAGATTTCAATTCGTACGCTGATGATGCTGGACCATTTGAACTCGAATTGGACCGGGTCCGGACCCTGATTGATTCATTTGTTGTTGCTGGCTTCCCGAGGCCGAGCCCATACCATCAAGATCCATTTTGATTGGCATATTCATCGCTGCTTGATCCGGATTTCCACCGTCAGAAGACTGCATTTCAAATTAGTTTAGAATTTAGCAATATTTCGAATATGGGACTACGAGATATGACAGAGAACGGATAAGGAAGAAAGCCAGAGAAATGTCAACAGGAAGCCTTATAACACAAGGAGAAAAGAAAGGAAATCACAAGTTTTCTGCATAAAGGCGAGGAGCAAAGAAAAGTGCATTAGTAGTCTACGAAAAAAGTCTATTTGAAGACTCAGCGGAAATTTTAGTTTTATTATCGGGAAGCTTGGCATATTTTTGATAGAAACTTGTCGATTTTTAGAAACTTGCATATTTGATTTCAACAAATTTGTCGATATTAGTGGTTTTACGTAGCTGCTCTTCGCGCTAGTTTTAAATTCTCTTGGTCTGTGTTAAAAGATAGAATTCCGAAATAGGCCAGAATATTTCGAATTCAAGTGTCCTTTCTCTCAAATCAAAAAAGAAGAGATTAAAATTCCCCTAAATGGCGTTTTTCGGTCGATGTGAACCAAAACTAATGCAATCATTGGCATTAGCGAAGGCCACTTTCATTGACATTTGAACATAAGGAAAGACGATGTTTTCATATTTTCTTCTTTCTTAACTTGAGAATTTTGGAAAACTTGGACATGTTTTTGAATCTTAAGATTTTTCAAGATATTTTATCTTTTATCCCAATTTTTCCCCTACTAAAATATTCAAATTTAGAAAATGGACTACACTATCAAACTTAACTCGGGCTACGAAATGCCCTTGGTCGGCATGGGCTCTTGGTTGGGGAAAGATGAAGAGGTGAAATTTAAAAATTTTCAACAAATGAAGCTAACCGAAATAAATATTGAGATGGAAAAGATCATGTCGGACGCGTTTGACGCTGGATATCGCCATATTGACACAGCATTTCTCTATGGGAACCAGAAAGGCATCGGCAAAGGCATTCTCAAAGTCATTACGGACGGGAAAATTCTGGTCTTGAAAATTTGCAATCTTTAAAAGAGACAATTTTTAGAGAGACGACATTTTTGTGACTACGAAGATATGGAACACTTCGCATACCTATGCGAGAGCTAAAGTTAAAAATTTCTTTTTTCTAAGAATGAATATGAATTTGCTTAGGAAGCTATTTACGAAAATCTGAGACAACTTGGGTTGGATTACATAGATTTGATGCTCATTCATTGGCCCATGGCCTTCAAAGAAGGCGACGACATTTTTCCCTTGGTCAGTTGAAGTTGGATCTAAAGTTTTTTTTTTTCAAATTTCAATTGAACCTCAATAAAAACCTCAACCTCAGGATTCAAACGGCAAAGTTATCGAGGGAGAAGGACATTTTTTCGAAGCTTGGAAGGCATTGGAAGATTCGATAGAGGAGGGGCATGTAGGAGAATTTTTGAGGTCCAACTTTTTTGAATTGAAAGAAAAACTTAGGTTCGATCTATTGGAGTCTCAAACTTCAATCACAAACAAATCGAGCGATTGCTGGAAAAGGCGAAGATCAGACCTGCTGTTAATCAGGTTTGGAACTAGAGCTTTGATCTAAGTTCAGGAAATTGAAATTCAGGTAGAAATGCATCCCTATTATCAGCAGAAGAAGCTCAGAGACTATTGCAAAGAGAAAGGGATCATAGTAACGGCCTTCAGGTGATACGATGAATGCAGATTTGTGTTGAAAAATAGAGATTTCAGCCCCTTGGGCAGCCCTGGAGATACTAATTTTCGCAACAAACAAATGCCAAATATTCTGACTGACCCCGTCCTGGCTGAAATCGCTAAGAAGCATGGAAAAGTGGGATTTGTTGAAAGAAAAATCAAAATAGGAAATTTTTAGTCCCCAGCCCAGGTAGCTTTAAGATGGGCTGTCCAAAACGGAGTTATCGTCATCCCAAAGTCCGCTAATCCGGGTAAATTTGAAAATATGAGCTCTCTTTATTAAATCCAATAAATAAGGGACTTTCAAATTTAAAATATAAGGCCATGATCTTCTATTTTAGTTCGAATGAAAGAAAACATCAGCATCTTCGACTTCAAACTGGATAACGACGAGATGAAGAAGGTTGAAGGACTTGATAGAAATATGCGATGCTTCAATTTGGAAATGTGTGACAATCACAAAGAATTCCCCTTTAAGGAAGAATATTGATCATGTCTTTTTTTCTAACATAAACATTAATATGTAGCAATAATTTTTCTAAGTGAGTCAAGTTTATTTCTTACGTATTGAATCTCTAATAAACGATTTTAGTTAAAATAATTTATTATCTTTAATAATTATGAAATTATATAAGAGTTAATTTAAGAGAGAATATCGTGAAGGACCAAAGTCGGTGTTTCCAGGAGTCCACAGATCAGGCTGACTCCCACATATCCTATACAGTTTTTGACGCTGATTCTCAAATGGTGATTAGTGTAACTTCTACTGTGGAATCAATAACATCGATAGGGTCAAAATCACGAAAAACCGCCGCCTCGAATTTTTGGCGGGAAATTATTAATCGTAGCAGGTGGTCGTGGTTACATTATTTATGGTTTTTCATTAGATATCCAACGGCGAAAATTTCGCTCGATTTGGTTCCGAAATTACAAAGTTATGATTTTTCCCCGATATCGGGTCTCGAACATCTTTAAACTATCGTAACCCGCTACAGTAACTGATTTTCGAGAAAAAAACGAATATCACCACGAGAATCAGCGTAAAAATTACATGTGAAAATCAGCCTGATCTGTGGTTTCCTAGAAACACCTCTTTGGGCAAGACTTTGGTCTTTGCTGACAATCACTCTTAAACTAATTAAAGCTAAAGTTTTGTAATAGAAGAGAACCAGTAAGCATAGAGTAGAGAGTGCGAAAGAAACCTTATCTTTAAATCAATAAATACAAACAACAAAAAATGCAAATACATTACGATACTCAAGATATGGCCGAAATTTTGTGACTTAGTTTAAAAAATAATTCGTTAACTTAGATAGTTCGAAAAATAATACGTGTTCATGTTTGCTAATTTCTGAATGGGGTTTGCACTTTCTAACAATGTAATTCTTTGGACCACTTGAGGAATAGGTTTCTCAGACTCACAGTCGGAGTCGGCTTCTGAAATATGCTATTTTTAAACACTAAATTTAAAATTCATTTAAATTGAATACTTAGATACATATCGAGGTACTTTCAATATGTAACTAATCTTCATAGAAAATTTAGATATTCCCGAGATTTATTTAAATTCTGAATACGGTTTTTCAGCATATTTAATTTTAAAAATGAGAGATTTAGATTATCTCAAAAATTTGTTTATTTTAGTTTTCCTACCTTCATCCGTAGATTTGCTTCCTTCAGTTTTTCCTTCCGAATTCGTCGTTCCCGCGGTAGCAGGACGTTTTCCATCCTCTTTTCTTTGTATCTTCTTCATTTTTGCACGCTGGTTCTAGAAGATCAAACAAATGTACAAGTTCGGGAATTTTTTCAAACCTGAAACCAGACTTGCACTACTCGAACGCTAAGACCCGTTTCTTTGGCGAGTTGTTCGCGGACCTGAAAGAAAGATATTGACTTCTGGAGGCTTAGTTGATAGTTGGCGTGGTTTGCGGGCTTTTCATGTCTGAGCCATACTATTTTCCTTAAAAAAAAGCCCGCGAACTATGAACTAAGCCAATTCCTGGAAAATTAATTTAGATTCTAGAAGATTTATCTATATTCTAGAACACTAATTTTAGTTTCTAGAGAGTTTTCCAAAACTAACCTTTCGACAAGGCTTGGAGCTCTTTTCGAAAGCCAGCTTGAATTGTCGTCGTTGTTGAGCGTTCAAAATGGTCCTCGGCCTTTTGGGGGTCTTCCGATTTTGGCAGTCCGCCTCGTATTCGTAGCCTATGCCCGTCATGCCCGGGTGTGGGAAGTCGTAGTCTTGAAAAAACTCGTAAAATCAAGATTTTCTCTAATTTTCCGATTTTCTTCGACTTTTTCAACATCATCCTTCGTTTTCTTGGAATAACTATATTTTTATTTTTTATATACGTTCTCTTGGGCTTTTTCTGTATTCCAATAAGTATCTTCCTCTACCAAAATATCTAAGTCTATGCTTTCTAAAGTAATTTTATTTAGAAGAATACCTCGAAGATTGAAATCGTTGCCATTTAGCTTATGCGGTTGAAAATTTGCTAGATCGGCAGAACCCAGGATGGTTTGAGAGCCTAGAAATTTGATGGTTCAACTTTCGAGGCATTCAAATAACGATGTTAGCACTGCCATTTTTGGTAACTAGTATGGTAACAGTTTACTATTCATTCAACTCAATGTTTCTAAATGGTAACTTAGATGCAAAAATTACCGCTCATAGCAGTCAAAATACTAGGCGGTAAGGACCCAGCAGGTGGCTGGCCATTCGATGGTAGCGCTGCTATCGAAGTTGACTCAGCGGTTTTCATGGCTTGGAAATCCTTCTGACAACAGATTTCCGTCTCCAGCATTACGTATTCGTCACCCTGAAGATCAGCTTTTATTCAACTAACAAAAATAGCATTCTAAAGTAAAATATGCTCGATTTCTAATTTTAGTATATCTTTCCATCGAGTTTAGCAATAGAGCGAATTTTACATGAAGGATTTTTTACCTTTGAAAACGGCATCTGACAAAAGTAACACGTGAAACATGGGGCGTGATAGACCAAATGCATGGCTTTGTAGATTAGATCAGATGGTAGTAGAATTGCTTGGCATCTAGCGCACTTTTGAGAGAAGATTCTAAATTCGAGTATTTATCTCAGACAGATTTCATATCATATCTTTTGTCATTGGCAGGTGGCTGTCTAATTTATAATTTTTTACATCCTAGTCAGTTTTATTTGTCTATCTTTTATCATTGGAAAAGAGGGATTGACAGTCGATGGAGGTGTCAGGAAGGATGTGCAGATGCGCGAAAGGCGATCATCTGTCCTTTTATGGACAAGTCTTTTTCTTTGCTTCTCTCCCTCAATTCAGTATACTATTTCTCTCTCTCTCTCCCTCTTTCACTATCTCCCTTTCTTTTCCCCTCTCTCATCTCCAGTACTATTTCTGCAGTACTTAATGCTTCCGAGACAGGTTGCTCAATATGTGTGACACGCATCTCTCGAGAAGACGAGATCCAATTTGTGAAGAGAGAACAGAAAAATTAGAGTCAGAAAAGAAAAATACAATGCTTATATTTTGTATTTTTATTCTTTCAAAATTTTATGCAGAAAAGGGAACTCGAAAACCTCAAGGATTCTGTATCAAAAATAAGGTCATAATTTTTGCGTTCACACACGTCCATGCAGTTTGAAATTTGCCAAAATGTGTTCACTTCGAGCGATTGATTTTTTTTGCGATTTTTTGGGCCTAGAAAATTGGTTATTTGATATTTCTTCACGAAAATTTTATTTACATCTCTGGCGACATTTTTGTACAAAAAATTTGTCCGAAAAATCAATGCGGGATATCTGCTTGGGGATCCCTCACCTTTGAAATGATTTGAAATTGAATTTTTCCTATTTAAATTTTCAAAAGTCCCCAGAATCTAAGATTTTCTGAATCTCTTTCTTCTTCAAGATAAAATAAAACGATATCCTTAAAGAGGAGGGAAGGAAGGAAGAAATAGCAATAAAGCTCGTGGTTTATTGCGCTTAAGCTTATACCTCCTCGTCCTTAAAGAAGAGAAGATCCCCTTAGCAAATATTCCAAAATGCCACCGGGCTTTTCCTCCTTCCCTTTTGACAAACACCCCCAAAAATTAGGTATACTGTAAGGGCGTACTGATAATAAAACGCGTTGTTTCAGACGTTTTCGATCTACAATATGAAACATTTGATCTGAGTTTACATTGCACTAATAATGAGTTTTTTTTTTATTTTGAATTGAAGTATCACAATAATCTACCTAATTATACAAGTTCTGTATGAAATTTTAAATACCGAACTTGGGTATAAATTTCCTAGCTTGATTTTAGGCGTAATAATGAAAAGGGCTGTGTTTTATTTCATTGATTATACAGTATCATTACTTGACCCGATTATCTAACGGACATGCTAATAATGCCTGCGCGTCCCGAAGTTAATCTCATTCAAGGGCCTTGTTATTAGGAGGGATATACAAGATATACGCTCTAGGATGATCTTCACGGATTTTTTCTGGAAAGACAGGTGTCAAATGGTTCAATTGGTTCTGCGATAGACTTTGTCTTTGTAAAACTACGGGCCTCAGTAAAGTTAATCTCCAGGGAAGCCCCAAAACTGAACACAGATTTCCGGAATTTTGTGCAGAGGTTTCTGAGATTTAGTCTAAGATTACGGTAGTTTTAGATTGATTTTCAGATAATTTGTATAATTTTTCGAGGTTCAGATAGAGTTTGTATTCTAATGCTCTTGAAATTTTTGAAAGCGGGAAAAGCTTGGCGCAAAAGTACCGCACCTCACACGCGATGTCCCAACAGCATAATAGGCCCTATTCAGCGGGTTAAAGAAGAGGATTCCAGGATTTAACAATACACCAATTCACGCAGAAACTTATACACAAATTTCAAAAATAGATTTTTATCTAACGACACTTACTCAAAGTACGGTTTAAAACACTTACAAAGCGTGACACTCCTTGCAGTAGTAATGTCCATTCTTGGCGTAACACGAGGTCCTGTTTGCCATCGGGTTTTGACAGGCCGTGCACCTCAGGCAGAATTCGTGATATGCCTCTCCCATCACCTAGAAAGACGAGTTCATCTGGTTCAGTTGATTAAGAGAGTGGACTTAAATTCGAAATTTTTTGCCGACAGTTCGATTTTTGCAAAATACTGCTGTTGTCGGACTTGTCTAAGTGACTAAATGGCAGTTATTACAATAACTTTTTCGCCGATCAAAGGGTTTTTCACACTCTAGATTTCCCACGCTATTTCTCGCTTTTCTAACTCTTTTTCATTTAGTTTCCCATGCTATTTCCTTATTCTCTTTTTCTTGTCTCATCGAATCATGAAGAGTCAGCGTTGAATCATGCACATGGGTAGAAAGAACCCTATCGGCAAAAATCGGCTGGCATCATGTTTTCAGGTACAGTATGATTTACAAAGGTGAAAAATGGGATTTTTCTAGAAATTAAACAATTTTGAGATGACAATATCGATTTTTGATTAAAATAGTAACTTGGCGAGAATTTTTAAAAGAAAAAAACCCTATTTTACCTGCAGATAAAACTGTTCCCTGATTGGATACGCGCAACAGACGCAAATATTCTCTGTGGGTGGAGAGACGCTGCCTGTCGCTAAAATGTGCTTTAAGTTAGTTCAATTGATGAAATTTTCGTACCAGGTGAAACGTAATTCAAATGATGGTGGATTTTAGTGACTGTCGTATCGGTGAAGGGTGGGGTCGCAGAATGTGAATGACTGTCCAAGTCTGCCAACTCTGAGGAGCACTCCCTGAAAATTTCCTGTCACCGACGTCAGAGCTTTGTCATCGACAACAGATTTCTTTAATCAGGGCCATATTTGTGTTGGCAAATACGTTTTTCGTCATCGACAACGAAAGCTATCGTTATCGGAGTTCCCACTTACTTCTCGGGCATTGAAACGAGCCCCGTATAAGTGAGACTCTCTAGGTGATAGTTCGAGTGGACGGAGCTTAGCGGGTGAAGTTGTCGTTGAGCTGCAATGTAGGCAGGATTTTCGAGGCGGTATATTTGCACCAGATAGTCGGCGTCAACTGAATTTCATCATGCAAATATCTTATAAGCCTTGATTTTAAATATATTTCTTAAATAATTAATAGTCGAATTGAATGATTCTGAGTAACTATTTTGGGAATCACTTTGATATTTGAAAGACAATAAGTGAAAATATTGTGTAGGATAAAAGTTTTTACCAAGGCAAAACATTATGGGTGATGGATTTTCGCGCACCACGGACAATAAAAGTTGCTCCGATGGGAATCTTGTCACGTTTAGATTTGAATCAATCAATTCCGTTGCCATGTTCGACAAGGAGAACGAAAAATCTTTGTTTTCATAGAGAATTTTTTTTAAATCAAGAAATATTGGCGAATTTTTGGAGGGCAAAAAGAAAAATATTTTGCAGTTCAAGACGCGGCGCCCTCTGCTTAGTCACAGAAACATACCCCGTGGCAAAAATGGGAAGGGCTGAATTTGAAGAATTCAATTATACACGATAAGGATAGAGGCGAAAACGGATTTTATACGGCACAATATATTTGAAATAAAAATCGATGATGTGTGATAAATGATAAGATAGAAAACGGATTTTATGCAGCACAAGGCATTTGAAAATGAGATAAAATCGATTATATGACGAAAGTAGAGATGAGATATTTTATAGAGCGCAGGATAAATGAAAAACTAAACTTTTGTATATGGATATATGCGAGACAAAACAATTGCATTTGATGAAGTTAATCTCTATCTTTCCCTCTCTCGAATTTAATACGAAATCGCGAACTATTTCTCCAAGGGAAATCATGTAAGGCTTCTCTATCATAAAAGCTCATCTCAACAAAGGGAGAATTGACTAATAATTTCAGACATTTTAGACATGATCTCAAACTTTAAAAATAAAAAAAAAAGAATAAATTACCGTAAGCCTGAGAAAACCGCTTGAAACCTGGAGGCTCTACAATGCGTTTCGAGCTTGAGGATCCAGTCTAAAATTCCGAATTTAGGATGAAAATCAGCTTTTATCTCATAAAATTTCAGAAAGAAATCTAATTAACAGTATAATTTCAAGGATATCTAATTACAGAGGAAAACCTTGACATTACAAAGAAAATTCATATTTTTAGAAAATCAAATCTAGAAAAATGAAATTTGTATGAAGATCAACTTTAAGATTTAAATAAGTTATAAAGAATGAGGATATCAAAATTTAAAGACATATTCTAAATTCTAAACAATAAAATTTGTTTAAAATTATAAGTTAACAAATATTTTACATCTCGATATCTGTCGTGTTCATGCGATCTGGCTGTTGTTGTGCTTTCGGAGGGCCTTTGGACCTGCTGCGCCTCTAGATTTGAGGTGGGCGTGGTCAGATATACGGTAGATGACTCTGCCACAGCTGAAGGGATAGAGATGTGCAGAGACGCAGAGGACGAATGATAGTGAGAATAGTGAGAGAAAGCAGAGAGGCCAGAGTCATAAAGCGAGTTCGAAGCCAGCTTGGAAGAGCTAGAGGAGTTCGAAATATCCAAATCCAGAAAGTTCTGAAATTTAAAAATTATGAGGTAATTTTAAAAATTTTGTGAGGTGATATTGGAAAATGCCGAATTTTCGGTAAGATATGTATGAAAATGTTATATTAGCCAATTTTTGCTATAAATTTTATTCCTAAAAAGCTAAAATTCGGGTAGAATATGTAAGAAAAATGCTACAGTAACCCTGATTTTTGCCTAAATAAAACCCCATTTTAGACAGATACAGTGAAAATAATAAAATGGTGGGGCTCCATTTTTTCGGCGCACATTTTTGCGAAGCCCCTTTTGTCTCGTTTTTGTGGGAGCGCGTTAGGGCCTTTGTCTATCAGTGACTATTCAAAAGTGTGTGTTGAAATATAGAAACTCCAAAAATTTTCCCCAATTTTTGTGAAAAAGGGGTATTAAAATTGAAAATCAATAATTTGATGGTTAAAATATTGAAGATCAAAATTAGCAACCTGAAAATTTTGTAACTACTAATTTGATAACCTATGAAATAGTACTAGAAATAGAAATAGATAACAACAATCCTACCATTGACTATTCAATGGTTATTTCATAAGTTAACACACTACCGACGTTACTATTGTATCGGTCAAATGAAGTGACAGTTCGTGTGTTAAAAAGAGTGCCTTGCGAGAAATGCGCGCCACGACTATGCGCAAAGAGGGAGGCTGGAGTGAAGAGAAAGGAGAGTCGGTGGGGACAATAGAAAGAGCGGTACGCGATTTCCTCTGCCTCTCTTGCCTTTTCATCCTATTTTTCAGCACATGATCTGTCACTTCGTTTGACCAGAACAATACTTTCTCACTTTCCCAGATTGTGTTAAAACTTACCTCATTTTCAACTGGAACGCTTAGATATGAAGTAGAAATCTCAGAAGTCTTCTCAATTAAATCTGAATCGATGATGGGCTCATCAAGCGCGGCTTGAATTGCTAGCGATAAAATATCATTGTTTTCCGACATATGACTGAAAATTAGCATACTTTTAGAAAATGAGCAAACGAAACCTATTTTTGTCATAATCGAACGAAATAGTACATAGATATGAATAGACTATTTCGTATGTCATGATATAATTATAATAATGACGTCATAAATAAGCATTATATTATGTTGAATGATTTTTTAGAAATACTCGATAAATGTATAAACCGATAACATTCTTGAAAATAAACCTTCCAATTCAACAAAAACGCTTTGAAATTTCTCTCCCTGACGTTCATGCAAAATACCGTAATCCGGAAAAGTCCAATATTCGATAGTCCAAATCCGCCCATGCGACTTGATAGATATTAAATTATCCGAATATAGGAAAGCCATGGCTCTACTAAAAATCGATATTTTTTAAAAAATTTCTTTAAAAAAATACAGATTTGAATTTGAATCTAAAGTATTATATATAAAAGTGATCAGAAATATAGTAGTCTTAGGTATATTTTTTCACAATGATAAAAATCTCACTAGGTAAAATGAAAAATAAAGGTTAGAGAGTCAACGATAATATTACGCCAACGGCTGTCTGAATCATAGAGGAAGATCTAAAGCGGCCACTTTCAAAACCGTTTCTTTAGTCTCTCTCATTTTCCAGTGCTATTTCAACCTTTCATCTAACCGAAAAATATTGACGTGTTTTGGGTAAAATATGAAATAATATTTTATATTACTTAGATCATAACATTTTCATATATAACAAATTGACTCCGAATAAAATATATTTATTGTATGAAAGTCATATTTATAACATAACCTAGAATATAATAAAATTTACTTATTTATACTTTACATATTGATTCAAAAAGAAATATATTATTGTATGAGATTCATACTCTTGTATCATAGTGGCAACTTCAATTTTAACAAAGCTTTATTTTATCGATTTATTTACATTTTACATATCGATTCGGTATATGAATTATATTTTTCGTTGATGATATCCTGAATTTTCGCCCGATTTCTAAATCGTATTTCAGCAATAATAAATCCAATCGTGCTTAATAAATGGGATATTAGCAATATCAAAAGCTGATATTGCATTTGTAAAACGCTCCCGTAAAACATACAAACTGTAGAAAATATTGCCTGAAAAATGTATTTTATTTTATTTCGTATTGCGATTTAAATTTAAATCTTATATCATAAATAGATTTGATATCATACATGGATAAACTTATTAATAGCGTTAGCCTGTACGGTACTTTCCGGGTAATATACCGCAATGATCGAATAAATTTGGGTATTAATACAAGCATCGGCCAGACCTAACATAAATCCACCTATTAACGCTAAGGCGATGCTAAATTTACTTTTTTTAAAAATATATTAAATAATTCTATAAGTTCTGGAATTTTCAAGATAAGTTACCGTTAATTTAAACCTATATCCAATACCTTTAATCCTGATTATCATAAAATGCCAAATGAAAAATTATTTTTTCTTAATTCCTAGAACTTATTGTAAATAACTGATAGCTTGAGACAAAATAAAATGGAAGGAAAATATGATGCATGAAAATTAGCGAGTTGTTCAAAGAAGAAGGACGACACATTTCATCGACCCCGAGTAATGACTTTGACAACTATTTGATATTACGCAGTGCACATTTTGCATATTCGAATTTGTACGCATCGTTTATTTCGTCTCAAGTAGTCGCTCATTGGCAATATTACTTTGGTTGATGAATAATTCCAACTTGTTCAGTTTCCCTAAATGAAGCGACTCCAGGGACGTTGATAAATGCAATCACATAAGCGATAATTCCACAAAACAAGCCCAAAACTACGATAGGATAACGGCCGAATTTATTCGTCCTATGCCCGAACATACCAAAAGCTAGTCCGCCTAAAATGATGTGTAATTTCAACATTTTATTATATTTTTAAATTTATTAAAAATAAATACCAATAATCTCTCCAGACCCATTCATGATCATATTCAGCGCCATTAATTTATTGGTATTAATTTTGAACTTCTTCGTAAATGATAACGATGTTGGATAAACACCTAAAATAGGTTATTTTTGGCGTTTTAATTGAATTTGGATGTTTTACCAGACCAAAATGAATTTTCTACTCCTGAGTAAGAAAATGCGAAAACCAATAGCATCATATCAGAAGTGAATAATAAATACGCGCTTTTCTCTAAATTTGAACAATAAATTAGAGGTAAGGAATAAATCAATTTATTATAATTATAAAATATTAGCTCATTTCATTCCAATAATTTTTATCCTCTTGATCATTACTTTTCACCAAAGATTTATCATTTCCAATGCTCTTATCAGAGTTTCCAGGCAATAGAGCGAAAGTTATCTAAATTCTAAATATTAATAAGAGTTAGTACTTTAAATAGTTACATTTCCCAGAAATGCGGTTACTGTGAAAGTGCCATATAATATTCTGGTCGTAGACATAGAAATATCTTTATCAGGTTTCTCGCCAAATACAATCAATAAAAATATACCCCCGGCGAAATAACTTTAAAAAAATTCGTAAATTAAATAAACACAATTTTTAATATAAACCTTGCAGTGTAAATCAACCAAACGATGCCACTATTTCGACCGATATTTTCTTTCGTCGAATTTAGCGCCAAATAGTGTCCCAAGGACGTCCACAATGCTAGAGATTTATTTTCTTTTCGAAAATTTTAATCACACTTACCCCCAGCCCATAAGCCTTCCCAGAAAGCTGAAATATAAAGATAATAAGGGTTGATGAACAAAAATCCTGCCATATAAAGGGTGTATCCTGGAAATTTGGTAAAATTAAGAAAATCGATTTATTTCTCAATGTTGAATAAGAATTTGAAAACTTTAAAAAAAATTACCTGAACTTCCTACGACTAATGACCATTTAGGGGTTAAGAATTTGATAATAGTTGGGGATATCATAGTGGAAATAATAAAAGCTCCATAAATTATGGTTTGACTGAAGCAAAAAAAGTATTTGGTCATTAAAATATTTTACCTATAATATCCAGCATTACTCGAAATTCGTGGATCTTTCTTGCTTCGACTTTCAAGAACCGTTTCGACTATGAAAGCCTGAGACTTAAAATAAATCGTTTAAAATGAAAAATATCTACCTGAGTGCAAAAGGCGAAAAATACGAAGAAAAAACCAACTCCCATTTGGATAATGTTTAAGGTTGGACGCGATATTAGCATTTTTAGAATTTTTAGATTTTATTAATATTAAAGTTTGTCTTAGGAATAAGTAATAAGAATATTTGAAAAAGAAGAAGGGAGAAATATAGTGTTAAACAGCAGCTATAACTCTTATCAAAATGATAAGGAAAAGTAGCCGTTGGAAAATAATTGCAGCCTGAAAATGATCAAAATTCATTCGCGAGGGTCTAACAATAAGATTTTCTATCAATGATCATAAGTGCATGAGTGATGGCTCGAATCTTAAGTTTACAATGAAACAAATTGGCATTTTATTATTTTTCAATATAAACTTTTTCAAATCAAATTTTCGATACTTCCGCTTGTCGTGCCCGTGAATATTCGCAAGCTTTATTAACCGATATTTCAAATTAGCAATTACAAGAATAGTCAACGATAATAATCAATAATGAGAATAATCAACGCCGAAGGCAAAGGAGCACATCTCATATAAAGGCTTGCAAACGGGGGGCATTGTATGGATTAGGTGACAAGGATACAATAGAACATATTGAATATCTTTGTAAGGCAACTTCAATCGTTCAACAATATTTAGTTATCATATACATGAAATGTTTCGAGAAATGGAAAATGTCGCAAAGATGGTTGCGACACAATTGAAGGTATTGATTATCGATTGATAAATATAAAAGTGTAAATAACAAGTAATTATCAAGTTGCTGATCGCAACATCGCTGGCATTAGGCGCCCTATGCCTATGTTGTACTTGTAGCCTGAACGTCGAGGATTCGAATTCTGAAAAGTTTAATTTTATTTGACCTAAAATTTATTTTTATTTACATTAGTAGCATCTAGTTTTAATTTCCTTATATTGTCGCTTGTGAGAAGGGAGATACTGCATACTCATTGCAATTTGCCTCTCCTAAGCCTCGCACCTCTATTTTCTTCATTTTTCCGGAGACGAAAAGAAAACAAGTGCGAGAAGAAAGGGAATAGCGAGGGAAAAGAAAGGCGGGGTATGTGCGAAATCGCGTTGCAAAGAGAGTGCAGTATCTACCACCTCAAAGCTATAATATTTTCCATAAATTATCTAATTTTCCTGTACTCTCCCTCGAAAGATTCAATTTTTCGACTTTATTGACACTGGTTGAGTTCAGCGTTATCTCCACTTCAGTTGAGGGATTTTTCTTTCCTCGGCAGAAAATTGCGTGAGCGTCTGTTTGTCGTCGGTTAGCATGGCGTCCAAAAATTCTTTTTCAGAGTAGCTTACCTACTCCCAATTTGTTGGCTCCGCCCTCTATCCGGGTTTGCGCCACCTCTTTTCATCCTAAAAATCTTATCTTTATCTCTCTTATCTTTCCTTTTTTCTGGCCTCTCCGCACTCTCTTCAGAGCTTTCCTATCTCTAGCAAAATTTGAGAATTGTTCTCTATTTTGTGTCAATCTCCAGCTCTCGGGCGGTCCTGCTAATTTACTGTTTTGAGGCGAAACAGTAATTTGTCGAACCGTTTAGGAAGTTTTACTAGCCCGTAATTCACTAATTACCCCCTAGTACTAAAGATGGGTTCATACGAGGAGGACCCCGGATGGAGATATCTGAGACAGTCCCGTGAGGAAATGATCAAGGTTCTTAAAAAATTTTAGCAATAGTATTTTTTATATTTTTATCGGAATATTTTGCACCTAATTTTTGAAAGCACAGGTTTTTTTTCTCTAAAGGATAAAAGGGAATTTTTGAAAAGATACTAACTGTAAAGTTTACAATTTCTTATAGGAATAATGTTTTCAATTTGGTGAACTTTCAAAGTATGTGCTGATTATTATGGATCAATTTTATAAAGAGGTCAAAAATTTCATCCAGGATCAATCGAAAGCGTACGACTCGAAGAAGAATTGCTGGGTGCCTGACGAGGAAGAAGGATATGTTGAGGGAATCATCAAGAAGACTGAGGGCGACATGATCCAGGTCGCCATCGGACAGGGAATGGAGGTATGTCTACCTTGAATTTTTCGACAATTGTATATTTTTATCACTTTGAATCGGAAATTACTCAATTCGCAAGGTAGTAATGGTTGTCGAGGAAGAAGAATTGAAAATTATGGAGCAACAAAATCATAATTTGATATTTACAATCTTACCACCTTACGAATTTAGCTTTTTTGTTCTTTCAAATCGCATCAATTTGTAAATCTTACTTTATTTGTAAGACGAATATGTGTAAGATTGCAGTGAGGTTTAAAATGAACTTGAAAATTTTACATACCAACATTTCTTGCAGAAGCCCTTCAAAAAGGACCAAGTCCAAGAGATGAATCCGCCGAAGTTCGAAAAAACCGAGGATATGTCGAATCTGACCTTCTTGAACGACGCCTCTGTGCTCCACAATCTGAGAGCCAGATATGGAGCTATGCTGATCTACGTAAGCCTTGATTTCTTAGACTAATTTTAAATCTGCAGCGGCGGTTAAACGTTTGGAATAATCATAATTATGAATTAAACTTACCATTCTCACAAATTGTGATCAAATTTTCTAAAGTCTGGTAAGAGGATTTACCACTGAGTGAACCGAATATGTGTACAAAATTCCCGCTAATTTGGTTCGCAATTTGGGAATGCATCAAAATGAATTCATAATCTTGATTGTTCCCGACTTCTGGTCGCCACTGTATAAGTTAATTTTTATTTGAACTATAAGAATAGTTTGGAAAAATGCTAACAATCGTTGCATTGTTACGTAGTAGTATGCAAAGAGGATCTTTTTCCTAGTGATTTTAGCGATTTATCTACTTTCCAAATTGCCAGAATTAAGTTTATGGTAATTCAAATCAATCATTTTCCGATCGCTCTATCTTCATCTCCTTGCCATCTTTCCTTGAAATCCCTGAGATTTCTTTGTTTAACCACTCTCAGAAAGTTGCGCGCGAGAGGTTTTCGTCTTTTTTACGCGCGAGCTCTCGGCTTATGTAAACAGTATCTCTCCTCGTCTGCCCCCACTCTATGGCAGCTTATTCTGGGATTTTCGAGATCCATACTTTCTAAGAATTACTGCTGGAGAAAATGAAAAGTAAAATTACAGTACAAATCGATAAATCAATAAAAATGGGAAAAATCGATATTATAGACCTACTCCGGTCTGTTCTGCGTCGTCATCAACCCCTACAAGCGTCTCCCCATCTACACCGACTCTGTCGCCAAGATGTACATGGGCAAGAGAAGGTATACGGTAGAGAAACGACTGAAATATAATGATGTTAAATTTGAGAACCGAAATGCCACCCCATCTGTTCGCCGTGTCCGACGAGGCGTACCGCAACATGCTCCAGAACCACGAGAACCAATCTATGCTCATCACTGGTGAATCCGGCGCCGGAAAGACTGAGAACACCAAGAAAGTATGGGATTTTTGCAAAAATTCAAGCTAATGTCTGACTAATTGCGCTATAGGTCATTGCCTATTTCGCTTCTGTTGGTGCTGCTCAACAGGACATGTTCGCAAAGAAGGAGGACAAAGAGAAGAACGAAAAGAAGGTCACCCTCGAAGATCAGATCGTCCAGACCAACCCCGTCCTCGAAGCTTTCGGTTTGAAAACATAGAATCTTGATTATTTTGGCGTTTATTTTAGGTAACGCCAAGACTGTCCGTAACAACAACTCCTCTCGTTTCGGAAAGTTCATTCGTATCCACTTCTCCAAGCAAGGCCGTGTCGCTTCTTGCGATATCGAACACTGTATGCTGATTTCTCCAGTGTTTGGGACAGTTTTGAACTTTCAGACCTGCTCGAAAAGTCTCGTGTCATCCGTCAAGCCCCCGGCGAGCGTTGTTACCACATCTTCTACCAGATCTTCTCGGGTTACGTGCCCAACCTCATCAAGGACTTGCTCCTGGACAAACCCGTCAAGGAATACTGGTTCGTTTCCCAAGCCGAAGTCACCATCGATGGTGTCAATGATAAGGTTGGAAGGCGGAGAAGCTGCTCTTCACGATTGTAGCATTTCAGGAAGAGCACCAACTGACCGATGAAGCCTTCGACATTCTCAAGTTCACGCCCAGGGAGAAGATGGAGTGCTACCAACTGATCTCGGCACACATGCACATGGGTAACATGAAGTTCAAGCAACGTCCTCGTGAAGAGCAAGCCGAACCCGATGGTACCGAGGAAGCTGAGAAGGCATCCAAGATGTTCAAGGTCGAAACTGAGGAGTTCATGAAATCTCTCACTCGCCCAAGAGTCAAGGTCGGAAATGAATGGGTCAACAAGGGCCAGACCGTCGAGCAGGTATTTAATAAAATATTCTACTTAAGAAAATGAACACAAATTAGGTCAACTGGGCTGTCGGTGCCATGGCCAAGGGTCTCTACTCTCGTCTGTTCAACTGGATCGTCAAGAAGTGTAACGTCACACTCGATCAGAAGGGAATTGACCGTGACCACTTCATTGGTGTGTTGGATATCGCCGGATTCGAAATCTTCGACGTAAATTAAACCAAAAAATTGAAGCACTTCTAAAAATCATATCTTTTAGTTCAACTCTTTCGAGCAACTGTGGATTAACTTCGTCAACGAGCGTCTGCAGCAATTCTTCAACCACCACATGTTCGTCTTGGAGCAGGAAGAGTACAAGCGTGAAGGCATCGATTGGGTCTTCATCGATTTCGGTCTCGACTTGCAGGCCTGCATCGAACTCATTGAGAAGGTACTGTACAATCCTGAGGCATTGAAAAATAAACACATTTTAGCCCCTGGGTATCATCTCCATGCTCGATGAAGAGTGCATTGTGCCCAAGGCTACTGATGCCACTCTTGCTCAGAAGTTGGTTGAGCAACACTTGGGAAAACACCCGAACTTCGTCAACCCCCCCCCGCCAAAGGGCAAGCAAGCCGAAGCTCACTTCGCCATGAAGCACTACGCCGGTCTTGTGCGATACAACGTCAGCAACTGGCTCGAGAAGAACAAGGCATGCATTTGATATGTTTAAATTCTGACAAGTCAAAAAATTCAGGACCCGCTCAACGACACTCTTGTCCAAACCCTGAAACAGTCTCAGGGCAACGAACTGTTGGTTGAGGTCTGGCAAGACTATACCACCATCGAAGAGGGTCTGGCCCTCGCTGCCAAGGGTACGATTTAGAAAAGTGCAGGGCGCTCAAAAATACTGTTACATTTTGAAATCATTTCGTCAATTCATTTGGAGTGCATAATTCGTCGGATTTTTTGACAATGATAACAACTAACATATCACGAAGATGATATATCATTTGCTACGATTGGTCACATCCTGTTCCATTGAGAGCTCAATTTATAGTGGCATATGCTTAAGAGACATTCCATGTATAACTGGAACAAGGGTCCGGACAATGGCAAAAGTATCCCGGATCTAAACCAAACTTATATGATGGATACACCCATGGGCCCTAATCGCAAAAATGGGGAGATCAGGTCTCGCCCCCTAAAGTGGGCGGGGCTAGGTGGGGGTCAAAGTTGAGCATTTTCACGATTTGGCATCCCTCAGGGGGTACAAATAAAACTTTATTGCTATAAAAGATTTTCGAAAAATTTAAAAAGGATAAATATAACCATGGAATGTACTTTCTAAAAATATATTGATTTTGGGGAGCCAGGCACTTGCTTAGGGCTGGAGAGGGTCCTGAAGTCAAAAATTTCAAAAATGACGGTTTCAAAAACATGCATATTTTGCATAAAATCGACCATAACTCGAAAATTTTGTTATTTGTTGGTAAAATTTGATTTCATATTCGGATTCTCCTGGTGATTCTGCATCTTATACACCAAAAATTAGGTCCCAACAAGGGGGACACCTATAACATTACTATCGCACCAAAGTTGAGGACCCAGATATCGAAATTTCAATTTTGAGGATTAGATCCCACAATATGTATACTAATCGATAGAGCTCACCAAACTGAGCAACTTTTGTCAAGACATCACATGGTTATCTATTATGGTATGGGAGTGGTACCTCAAAAACCAAAATTTAATGTCAATTTTCAATAAAATGATACGAGAATATTTTCATAGATAGTCTACCAAAACTTGAACTCAAATTGAAGCTAGAGCCATCTATTATTTATGTCCATTCAATTTGGAGTCTAACGATACCAAACATGGTATTGTCCCAAATGGTAGCGACCCATATGGTCAAGTTACCAATTGGTAAAGAAGACCCATCATGTTATATACCAAACGAAAGCCCTTATCGACCTGAGTAATATGCTGAAAACCATTTGAAAAACAGATTAGTCTATCGTCTTTTATGGTCATTTTAAGTTACCCCACTTTTGGTCTTTTTCAACAGGTGATTATAATTAATGTAATGATGGTATAATGAAACCACTTGCTGACATTGATAGAAATGGACTCGAATATTACTCTCCAATCAATTTCGAGTCGAATTATACCCATTTTGGTATAGTACCACTCGGGTACCATATGGGTAGCATATCATGAACCCATATGATAACATGATAAAGTGATAGCACGGTACTCTAGGAAGCAAAAATGAAGTATTGCCCTTCAACTGCTATATCCCGAAAAGATTTTCCGAATTCGTTTGATTTTCGAGAAGTTATGAATTTTTGAAGATTTTTGTCATTTTCGTGGGTCTGACTCATTCAAACCTCCATACCACGCATACCATAATAGATAATCATGAGGTGTCTTCACAAAAGTTGCTCAGTTTGATGAGCTCTATCGATTAGTATACATGTTGTGGGGTATAATCCTCAAAATTGAAATTTCGATATCTGGGTCCTCAACTTTGGTGCGATAGTAATGTTATAGGTGTCCCCCTTATTTGGACCTAATTTTTGGTGAAAGATGCAGAATCACCAGGAGAATCTGAATATGAAATCAAATTTTACCAACAAATAACACAATTTTCGAGTTATGGTCGATTTTCTGCAAAATATGCATGTTTTTGAAACTGCTATTTTTACTTCCAGTTTGACTTCGGGACCCCCTCCAGCCCCAAACAAGTGGTTGGTTCCCTTAAACCAATATATTTTTAGCAAGTACATTCCATGGCCATGTGCATCCTTTTTAAATTTTTCGAAAATCTTTTATAGCAAAAAAGTTTTATTTGTACCCCCTGAGGGATGCCAAATCGTGAAAATGCTCTACTTTGACCCCCACCTAGCTCCGCCCACTTTTGTGGGCGGGTTCTTATCTTCCCATTTTTGTGATTAGGGTCCATTGGTGTATTTATTATATAAGTTTGGTTCGGATCCTAGACACTTTTGCAGTTGTCCGGACCCCCTTTGACAGTTGTTCCGTTTATTCATGGAATGTCTCTTAAGTCATACTCATCACGTATATAAGGAGACCGCCAGAGGCTTCGAATGATTACTGATGAAATTTTCTTGTAATAATTGATAAATTATGCATGGACAAACATCATAAAAAATAATGTTGTCGAATACGGATACATTTCTCTAGAAAATTTTCAATCGGAAGCTATAGGACTGAATTTTGATCAAATCAGATTTGATTCATCCGACATCCAAAGGCAAAATATCATATTTTAACAAATATTCCAAAATAATCCTATAAATTGTTGAACCTATAGGCCAATAGCATTCTAATTTATCGAAAGGTTTCGAAGTAAATTGATTATTCCTGTTATCTAGGCCCGAAGATAGATGCAACAGTATTTTTTGCGCACTCTGTAATCTCAATAATAATGAAGTTACAGGAGGTGCTTCCAAGAAGAAGGGAAAATCTGGTTCGTTCATGACTGTCTCCATGCTGTACAGAGAATCTCTGAACAAACTCATGACCATGCTGAACAGCACCCACCCTCACTTCATCCGTTGCATCATCCCCAACGAGAAGAAGATGTCCGGAATGATCGATGCTTCACTCGTGTTGAATCAGCTGACTTGCAACGGTGTGCTTGAAGGTATCCGTATCTGCCGTAAAGGTTTCCCCAACAGAACCTTGCACCCTGACTTCGTCCAGCGCTACGCACTTCTGGCCGCCGATGAGGCAATCATTGGAAAGCAAGATCCAAAGGTACAAAACAAATGATGGAAAAATTGAAGTACTGCCTCTTCAGAAAGGAGCAACCGCAATGATGGCTCGTCTGGTCAAGGAGAAGAAGCTGACCGATGAAAACTTCAAGGTCGGTCTGACGAAGGTCTTCTTCAAGGCCGGTATCGTCGCCCATCTTGAAGACATCAGGTATAAACTCAAAATCTATTTTGATAAAAAGCCAACTTCAGAGACACCAAACTCTCCGCTCTCATCACTGGTCTGCAGGCTCAGGTCAGATGGTTCTACCAGTTGATCGAGAGAAAGCGCAGAGTCGAGAGAATCAAGGCCGTCAAGACCATCCAGAACAACATCCGTGCCTGGTTTGAGCTTCAGACCTGGCAGTGGTTCAAGCTCTACGGAAAGGCGAGTATTGGAACTAGGGTTTCAATGATTCACATTTTTGTAGGTCAAACCTTTGATCTCATCGGGCAGAATTGAAGCTCAATGGGATAAGCTCCACGAGACTGTCGACAGACTGAAGAACACCTTGATTGAGGAAGAGGAGAAGAAGCGACAGTTCACCGAAGGTGCTGAGAGACTCACCAAGGAGACTGCTGATTTGATATCGCAGTTGGAAGCCACGAAGGGCAGCAACAGGGTATGAAGAGAATAGGGATTCAAAATGATATGTTCGCTATTCAGGAAATCGAAGAGCGCATGACGATGATGAATGAGCAGAAGGCCGCCTTGGAAGGAAAACTTGCTGACATGAGCTCCAGATTGGAGCAGGAAGAAGCTGCCGCTCAGGAGATCCTCAAGGAGAAGAAGAGAGTTGAGCAGCAGGCTGCTGACTTGAAGAAGACCTGCCAGGACGTCGACGTCTCCTTGAAGAAGGTCGAAGCCGAGAAGACCGCGAAGGAGCATCAGATCCGTGCTCTGCAAGATGAAATGAGACAGCAGGATGAGAACATCGCGAAACTGAACAAAGAGAGAAAGAACCAGGAAGAGGCTAACAAGAAGTTCCAAGAAGACCTCCAGGCTGCAGAGGAGCAAAACCTTGCCCAGAACAAACTGAAGACCAAGCTGATGCAGACCCTGGAAGAGGCCGAATCCAGTATGGAGCAAGAGAAGAGATTCAGAGCCGACATGGATAAGGTTGGTGATCTTCATTCAAGAAATCGCAGTTTGAAATATTGTTTTCAGGCCAAGAGAAAGGCAGAAGGCGAGCTGAAGATCGCTCAGGAGACTATGGACGAGATCATGAAGGCTAAGCAGGATGCTGAAAATGCCTTGAGAAAGAAGGAGACCGAATTGCACAATCTCTCTCTGAAATTGGAAGACGAGCAGGCTGCCGTCGCTAAATTGCAGAAGCAAATCCAGGCTGAAGAAGCAAGAATCAAGGATTTGGGAGAACAACTTGCTGATGAGAAGGTGGGATAGTGGCAATAATTGAATAATTAGTATTGCGGCTCAGGAAGCTAGACAACGCACGGAACGCGCTAGAGCCGAGCAGCAAGCTGAGTATGACGAGTTGAACGAGCAATTGGAAGATCAGGTCAGAGCCACTGCCGGACAGGTCGAACTCAGCAAGAAGAAGGATGCTGAGGTAAGCGTAGAATGCTTTATTTCGAAATGAAGTTATACATTTTCAGCTCGCCAAGTGCAAGAGAGACCTCGACGAAGCTTCTCTGAAGTTCAATGAGCAACTCGCCTCGCTGAAGAAGAAGGGAGCTGATTCCATTCAAGAGCTTTTGGATCAGATCGAGCAGCTGAAGAAGCAGAAGGAGCGATCTGAGAAGGAGAAGAACCAGATGCAGAGGGAATTCGATGAGTCCTCTGCTGCTTTGGATGCCGAGACCAAGGCCCGAACCGAGATGGAGAGAATCGCCAAGTCGCATGAAGTCCGACTTCTGGAGCTCCGTCTGAAGGCTGATGAGCAGAGCCGTCAACTCCATGACTTCATCTCGTCCAAGGGAAGACTCCACTCCGAGAATTCGGATTTGGCCAGACAGGTGGAAGAACTCACCTCGAAGATCCAGACCGCCAACAGAATGCGTCTCCAACTCTCCAACGAATTCGACCAGAACAGACGTCTTGCCGAGGAGGAGAGCAGAGAGCGACAGAACCTCTCCAACCTGTCCAAGACCTTGGCCAGAGAATTGGAGCAGCTCAAGGAGTCCGTCGAAGACGAGGTTGCTGGAAAGAACGAGTCCTCCCGCCAGCTCCAGAAAGCCACGGTATCACAATCCCAAAAATGGTGAAATAGTCCAAATTTAGGCCGAATTGGATGCCTGGAGAGCGAAGTTCGAGGCAGAGGGTCTGATCGGAGCAGACGAATTCGATGAGGTCAAGAGAAGACAAAACCAGAAGACCTCCGAGATCCAAGACCAGCTCGACGCCTGCAACGCCAAGATCGTCGCATTGGAGAACGCCAAGAGCAGGTTTGCTCTGGGAAATTGATAAATATTCAACCAAGGCTGGATTTTTAGACTCACCGCCGAAGCAGACGCCAACAAACTGGAAGCCGAACATTACTCTGCTGCTGTGTCTTCCCTGGAGAAGAAACAGAAGGCATTCGACAAAGTCATCGACGAATGGAAGAAGAAGGTTCATTTGTCTTCTAATTGAACAAATCGACTTTTTCCTGCTTAGGTGGACGACTTGTACCTCGAGTTGGATGGCTCCCAGAGAGATTCTCGCTCTCTATCCGCGGAAGCCCACAAGCTCCGAGGACAACACGATGCTCTGGCTGATCAGGTTGAGGGTCTGAAGCGCGAGAACAAGGCTCTGTCTGACGAAGTGAGATTTATTCAAAATAAGGCTAGTTTTAAGATTTAGGTCCGCGACTTGCTCGAGTCCTTGGGCGAAACCGGAAGAGCCACTCACGAGATGTCCAAGAATCTGCGCCGATTTGAAATGGAGAAGGACGAGTTGCAGCGAGGACTGGACGAGGCTGAAGCTGCCTTGGAGGCTGAGGAGTCGAAGGCCCTGAGATGCCAGATCGAGGTCTCTCAGATCAGAGCCGAGATCGAGAAGCGCATCCAGGAGAAGGAGGAGGAGTTCGAGAATCACCGCAAGTTCCACCAGCAAACCATCGATTCCATCCAAGTTGGAGAATTTATGCGAATTTTCGTAAACAAAACAATCTAGCAAACCCTGGATTCCGAGACGAAGGCCAAGAGCGATTTGTTCCGCGTGAAGAAGAAGCTCGAGGCTGACATCAACGAGCTGGAGATTGCACTCGACCATGCGAACAAAGCGAACGAAGACGCACAGAAGAATATCAAGTACGGCGTTTTCTAAATTCGAGCCTCAACTTTTGCTTCAGGAGATATCTTGACCAAATCCGCGAACTGCAACAGACTGTGGATGAGGAGCAGAAGAGGAGAGAGGAGTTCCGCGAGCATCTGCTTGCCGCCGAACGCAAGCTCGCCGTCGCACGCCAGGAGCAGGAAGAACTCATCGTCAAACTCGAAGCTGTATTTTCATTTCTCAAATATAGTTCTTTAACCGTCAAACTCAGGTCGAGCGTGCTCGTCGCGTCGTGGAGGCTAGCGTCAAGGAACATCAGGAGCAGAACAATGAACTCAACGCTCAGAATGTCAACCTGGCTACCGCCAAATCACAACTCGACAACGAGATTGCTCTGCTGAAGGTGAGAACCTGGATTTTAAGATAAGAATAATTCTGGTTTCAGAGCGACATCGCCGAAGCCCAACAGGAGTTGACTGCTTCTGAGGAGCGCGGACGACGAGCCACCGCTGATGCTGCGAAACTGGCTGAGGATCTTCGACACGACCAGGAAAGATCTCAGCAGTTGGAGAGAATGAAGAAGCAGCTCGAATCTCAAGTCAAGGTAAGTCGGATTTAAAACGAACCAATAAAAGGGTTCATCTTTAGGATCTCCAAGAGCGCTCCGATGCCGCTGAGGCCGCCGTCGTAAAGGGCGGAGCCAAGGCCATCCAGAAGGGCGAGCAACGATTGAAGACCCTGCAAACCGACTACGAAGTCGAGACCAGAAGAGCTTCGGAGTGCCAGAAGACCTTGCAAAGAGCAGACAGGAAAGTCCGAGAATACGAATTCCAGGTTCGAAATTGCTTGGGGATCTTCTGAGAAATGAACTTAAAGGTTTCCGAGGACAAGAAGAACTACGATAAGCTCCAAGAGCTGGTCGAGAAGTTGATGACCAAACTGAAACAGCAGAAGAAGCAACTGGATGAAGCTGTATGGAATTAAAATAAATAAGAAAAGGAGAAATAACTTGTTTCAGGAAGAACAAGCTAACCACCACCTCGCCAAGTACCGAACCGTTCAAATCTCGCTGGAGACCGCTGAGGAGCGCGCCGACTCCGCCGAACAGTGCCTAGTTAGAATCCGATCCCGAACACGAGCTAATGAGGGCAAATAAAGAATTTTCTAACCACTAGCCTAAAATAAAAGACCCTTCCTACAGAACTTGAAAGTAGAAGGCCAGGGTTTTTTATTTTAGGTTTATCATGGAAAATAAAATCCTAGAAAATATTGTAAATTTCTTTTTAAACTCCTATCTTCTCTACAATCTTAGAAATCCTGAAAAAAATGAAAAATCCAAAAAAAATATTGAAAAAGACTGGAGATTGACACTCTCTTCAAAAATTCAAATGGAGGTTTGGAAGTTTCGCCTCAACTTTCGAACTTTACCCAATAAATCTCAAAATCCTTTAACGCTCCCTCATTTACAAAAGTTTGTTTTCGATTAGAGTTTTTCCTCTATGCATTAATAAATCGATTTTCCGTTAAATATTCCGAATGTTGAACGTTGAATGAATTGTTAAATTTTATTCTCTTTATACAAACAAAGTGTGCATTTAGTAAAATTAATTTAATTTGGTGAAAGTCTGGTGAATTCGGGAAATATTGAGCTTAATGAAAAGATAAAGTTAAAGCTGATATCACTTCTTTGGGGGTTACCAGTCAGTGGCGACGTTTCCGACATAGACGTTCAGTTGAGATTGAGAGTTTGTGGCTTGTAGATTCGAAGTAGGGTTCTAAAATCAGAAATATCGATAACAATTGGCATATTAAATACGAAAAATATTTTAAACATCAGATGATATAATATACACTATATTAAGAATAAATTTCAGAATATAGGCTAGTTATGTGGTATAGTTAGGGTCCCAAGCTCCGCCCCTTTGCAACAATATGTTTGTGGTGAAAACGTGGTAGTTTAGAATCAAAACTTTGAGAAGAGGGTATTCTTCAAACACAATCAGTCTCAAATAGATCTCTATTTAACTCGATGATAAGCCTGATAGAATGGTTCTGTTCCAAAATCAGCACAAATAGGAACAAATGATAGGTTGTTTGTGAAAATATGTTCATTTTGGGTAGTGTATTTTTGCGATTTTTTCGGTAAGAAAATTGCTGCAATTTTATTATTTTATCACGAAAGTTTATTAACATCCATGATAGTCGATTTATGCAAAAAAAAAACTATTCCGTAATGCGACTTGGTATATCTACTTGGAGGCCCTAGATGCATTTATTTATATTGTTATACCATAGCGTCGTAAACGCATTGCATGATCTGCTTCCATTTCTCCTCGGTGAAAATATGCCGATATTCAGGCCGTTTTCTTAACTCTTCCAATTGCCTGAGGGATTTTGCGGAGACTAGCTCATCCCGGAAGGCTATGTCACGAGAAATCAGGCCTCGCCACCGTCCTGAAAAGGTAAATTTTCTAAATATGCCCATCTAGAAATAACAAGATAGTAAAATAGCATTGGAAACCAGGCTTGTTGGCGGATTCGAAATCTTAGTGATCCAACTCCATCGGATCGAATCAGATCCAACAAGCCCGTTGGAAACTAAAGCTACAAGGTATTTTTCAATATTCCCTATGCTATTCTGTATGCCTTGTAATCTCCGAAATGTCGTTAAAATTCGAATATTTGACCCAACTTACCCATTTCCTGCTCGGTAAGTCTTCTCGGTCCAAAGCCTCTAATCGGTAACACTGCCCTCGCTAGCTGCTCTTCAATGGGGATTTCCCGCGTTTCGACGATGATTTCTTCTGGAACAAACACTGAGCCCCAGAACATTCTCGAGTTGCTTACCATCGATGCTTTCATGCTCAATTTCATTGACTGGGTCATTCCTCTTTGTCTCTGCGGAGTGGTAGATCTCCGTAATACTTCTAGAATAAACAAAATAAGTATTCTGAAAATCTTCGAATTAAAACACCTGTATGAAGAAACTCCGTCATCAGGTGGTTGAGTTTGACTTTGGTTCTGATTTTGAGAAGTCGAAGAAACAGCCATAGCGGTGGGTGGGGCGTCACCGGCTATCATCGTTCGTCGCCACTCAGCGTAGGACTTGGGGAGAGACTATTATTTGAATGAATTTTAGGTCTTATGATAAGCATAGGCATTTAATATGAAAATGATTACTCAGACAAAAGCCAACGGGCCAGCAAAATTAACTGATATCAGCGTGGGGACGTTTACCGACCAGTTGCCTTGTGCCTGAGCGTAGGCACAGATCTTTAGATTTTTGAAAACCTTACCCCGAAATCCTTCGTAGATCCAGTGCCCCCAGCGTCAATCGCCCGTTCGTTGTACATTTCTTTGGTCTCGTGAAAATCTAACCGACTTCGGTAATGCGAACCAAGAGGTTTATCGAAGGTAGACGTTTTTGACATGAATTCTTCCAGGTTTGATCTGAAAATGGAATTTTTGAGGAAATTACAAAAAAAGCCTATAGAAAAAGATTAGAGTTTATTGAATTTTCATCAACGAGCCATGATGTTCTATCTATTCAATTTACTTACAACATTTCAAATTGCCAATGTTAGGAAATAATTTATTTCTCGAACCTCAAATTATTCGCAGCTAGAGTTGCATCCCTTCTATCCAAAGTTTCCAAGTAATCTCCCCGATTTGATGACGATTGTCTTGTAGAAATCCCTCCGTCATTTTGCTCGAACTTATTCCGACCGTAGAAGCCAGCGGAGGCGTAGTGCGACTAAATTTTATCTCTTAGCCTAAAAGGAATTAAGAAAACGTCTTTACATCACTACTCTGATCATTGTAGAAGTTGTTCTGGGTTCTTGGGGCGTCCCTAAAATACTCGTTTTCTTGAAGATAGATTTTTTCAGGTTGCCTTTCAGTTTTACTGGAGTTCTTCTTGAATATGCCCCTGGACTTCGGAGCGACGATGGTAGCCGTGGTAGCGGCTGCTGTTGAAGCCTGGGACTCGCTCGGGGAAGCTGCCGAACCATCCGAACCTTGTCTGGAATTCCTTGGTAAAAGTTCGCGTTTTTGGAAACTAAACTTACCCAGCGATCGTGTATCCCTGCTGTTGTTGCGATAGTGAGTTGGCATTCCGGCTGGTCCACCACAGATGTCCTAAGCCTGATTGGGATTTATCTTGAGAACCTAAGATACCAAGCGATAGGATAGGCCTTTAACAAATTTTGCAAATTGGTTTTTTTTTTTAAATTAGCATACTTCTAAAAATCAGAATATTTGAAAAATATATATATATTACTTGGGGGTGCCCCAGCGAGAAGTGTTCTTCTATTTTCTTCTCTCTGACGTCTCCGCCGTAGGCAGCAATATAGACATAGGAGAAGTAAGGCGATCAACAGTACGAATAGCAGAAGTCCCAGAATCACCCAAAACGCGACAGATTGATTGTTTGACTTGGAAACGTTCCCAGTTAGGACGGCGTTTTGACCGGATGATTCTCCTGAAGTAGATCGTCATAGACTTATATTTGGCCTATCGATTTCAGATTGAAATATAGCTTCTTGTATTTTACTAAAAATTTCAATTTGAAGTCAAACTTGCAATTTAAACCTTTATCTTTAACCTATAGCAACTTTAAATTGAACGGAAGGTAGTTCGACTTAAGTTTAAAATCTAACCTTTATTCAACTGCTCATTCAACTTCTGTAACTCCATTTCTTTCTTCAACTGATCCAAATCGTTCGCGTTCGCGTGCTCTGATGGAAATCCATTCGAGCTAGTGCCGGTTATAGCTATTGTAAGTTTTATTAATCGCGTTGTTCAAATTTAGGGTATTAATAATAGTTGTACGGTAAATATCAAGTAAAATTCGCTGTCAGTTTATAACGTGCTATTCTATTGGTTTTTTTTATCATACTGTTGTAATTAATTGTAAAAAAAATTATCAATAAAAATATCACAATGAGAGCCAAAGATAATAAAATATTTCTAAATTTGGAGTTTTTTTTTTCTAATACTATAGTACTACTTTTATTAGCTTTCAAAAATTCTTTAATCAATACCATTATTCGACCCGGAAGACGCCTGTTTATTCGAGTCATCGATGGAGCCTCCGATATTAGGTGAAGTCGGGGTTATCGGAACAAGCTTATTGGCGTCGACTCCGCTGTATCGATTCCCAGAATTCAATCCGGTGACTCCGATATTCGCCTGACTCTGACCTTCGGAGCCAGAAATCCGACCTCTATTTATGGGCTGCTCAGGAGGCTCAATTGCTACGTCTAGAATAGAAGCTCATGAAATTATTGAATCAAAAAGCTATATTATAAGCAAGGCATTTTTAATAAATGAATTTTAATTTGTAATCTATATATTATTATATGAGAGTTCAATTATTAGTTTAGGCGCTTTATAATCTTATTGTAATTTAAGAATATTACTCGGTTGAGGTTGAACTAAGAACCCATTCGACTGGCCGTTATTGATCTTCGCGGGAATGATAGCGTTATTGTGGGCGGAGCTTAAATGAAATAATCAGTAATTTTATTGATTTTTCTAAATTCTATCGTACTTATCGATATTAAAGTTCGGAGTAACAGTTGGCAAAGGGACTGTATTGACCTCAGGCAATCCGTAGATGCATTTTACAGTCAGCGTTTGATCTCCTTGTAAAATAACGTTTGGATTATGCCCAATACGTATGCGGTTTTGAAAGACGCCAGGAGAAGGCTGAAATTGGTTTATTTTTTTAAACGAAGATCAGCCTTTATTTTGATAAATGTCATATTTATAACGAATTTCCAACTTTTCCTAATTTAGATAAATACAACTTGAAATATACCATCTGCGTCATGCAAGGATCATTATAAACCGCGATGTCGATCATATACGTCAATTCTCCATTGCCTTTCTGTCGGCATTCGGGTCTTCCTAAAATTCGCACTTAACAATTTGCCAGACATAAAAAATACCTGAAACCCCAACGACAATCCAATCCGTAAATTTTCCACTTGGGTAATATTCCGGGTTGAATTTCACGACGATTTGTATGACGGTGGAACCACAGTTCGGGGTAACTAAACGTATTGATTTTCTCCGGAAAAAAACAACATTTATTTTTCCAATTTATTGCTTTTTTCTTTATATATAATAATGATTGAATTTTCGCAAAATGATATCGATTTTTACCACTAGACTAAACCGCCATCGAGTTATGCATGCATTGTTTATGTGTTTGGATGTGCCCTTGCTCTTGTGAGTCATTATTCTCCGTCCAAATTTGGCATTCGGCTATGTGAAAGGGTGATATTGACAGATCCATGGATAGAGACGCAAAGAATAGAGAAACAGTATGCAATTTTCAGGGAAAAGAAAAAAGACGGCAATTTGGCATCTCTTTTCACTTCTCTTCGCACGTGAACTGTAATTAGGAAGGTGGAAAAATCCGAAGAAAGAGAACGAAAGAAAATGAATGTTGTCCTAGATTTTGACAAGTAGATTTGTAGTATTTGTAAGCTTGGAAAATGTCAGATTTCTCTAGAGCTAGAATCTGGTTTTTGAATGCGATTTCGAAAGTCTGAAGCTCAGAAATCGGAATTCGTTCTAGACTATGAAGATAAAAATGTTCTAGAACATGAGAACTAACTTCTTCTATAATTTCCCTATTTATGCGTTCATCGCATGATTCCTATGAAAAGTCTTTTTGATGAACATTTTGGAGCATGCAGAGATTTGATGGCATTTTCCAAAAACCGGCTTGAATCGAACAAGTTATGCAGTTTCGCGCAGCATAATTCTACAGGAAGTGAACGATGATAAAAGAGATCGAAAATACGCCCGAAAAGAGATTAATTTTCTATAGAAACTAAGCTCCCGTGACGAGGCCAAGAGGGTTTTTTCGTAAGTGTATTGAATAAAATAAGGTCAAATATGGAAATCATATATCAAAATAGACCAGATAAATGTCAAATAGTTACAAAAATCGCATATTTTTTTTATGAAGATCAACCTTTATTTTAGTGAAAAGGATTGGGTTTATGACGAAGATCAGTTTTTTCTCAATCAAATTTTATTTAAAACAAAAGTAAATCCCCGATAGTCCTTATTTTCATATTTCCTTTCGGCAACCGCTCTAACTTTCGCCCAACTACTTTACCTTTACCCATCTTCATTTCTTTCTGCTTGCCCTACCATCGGGTGGTAATTTTTAACCGTCTAGTTTTCTTCTTCAGTTTCCTTCCTTGCTTATATTCTCATTTTCCCTATGCGTTTTTCGCGCTCAAGTGCCTTAAGCTTCGTGCAGAATCTGGCTAATGCGTTTTACCCAGAAGTTCCGCCTGAAAATCTGGTAGTTCGGGGTGACTTACAGGAAATTTGAAAAGATCTTCAGGAATTAGGAAAATTTCCAGGAACTACGAAGATTGTAATAAAATTAGGAGGATTTTTGTGAACTTATGAGAAAATACTATTACTTCTGATGAATTATTAGCAAGAAATATAGAAAATATCTGGGCACTTATTAAAAATTCGACAAAGTTTTACCTGATATCCGAGAAGGCATTTGAAACTGGCCGCCAGAACCATAAATTAGGAATAGTAGAAGGAATAAAACGGTTCTAATCAGCATATTTCCGACTATCTTTGTGGAAAATTCATAGTAAATCTAAAAAAATACCATAGATATCTCGTGAAACAGATTATATGGAGATTAAAAAGACTCGCTAAAGTAAAGAATACAATAGGAAGAAAGGAATGAACCTCCTTATAGAGCAAAAATGGTCCAAAGGTAAAGGCTATTCGTATCTATGGTTAAGAAAGATCGTACAATCCTAACTAAAGAAGAAAATTTCTGAATCACAAGAAAAGCAAAGTGTAAGTTTCAAGCGCTCATAGTATGAATAATTTCCCTTCAAGCAAATCGACTTACCCATCGCTAAAATGGGTTGAAAAATCGTAAACAGCAGATCATAAAATTTCAAGGTTTCTAATGGAAAACTAGTAGAAAACGCTAGTTTTTGGCAAAAATCGATTAAAAATGAAAAATATCGTAATGTCGAGCGTCCACACACAAAATGTCAGTATTTGAGCATGAAAATTGCGGAGCGAAGAAAATTTCTTCGGATGGCACACCTTAATTTTTCGGACTCTCTTAAAGTTCGTACTATTTCTCGATGATTAAGTTTTTTTTCGAATGGTCACCTCATATTTGGGATGGGCCTTGGAGAAAAATGATGAAGAAGAACCGAATGTAAATAAGCCATGATGATGCAATTTGTGTGCAAATAGAGTGCATTTGACGCATCGTGAATCGCATGCAATATGGGATTCGTGGACGAATGAGAAAATTTTGAGATCAAAGAATTTCTTAAGAGAAAATAGAATATACTTTGCTCAAATTTAGAAAAAAATTTAACTCGAATTATCTACGGAAGAATATGCAAAAGCACTTGAATATATTAAATGACACATTTCAAATATTTTCGAATTTATGGAAAAAAATAAATCGAATAATATTTGGGTCGATACCCACAATTCAATACACGCGAGTTCTCTCTCTCTCTCTCTCACCAATACATTACTTTTGGAGAAAGAGTAACACGCAGAGCAGGTACAGTAATTATCCATCCTTCCTCTCTCATCTTCCTATTTTCTTTCTTTCTTGTTATTAAAGTCGTGATCCTTTTACCCATTTTCTAGCCAGCTGGAGGATTTTTTTTCTTTCTAATTAAACAAATATGAATGAATGACATTCGAATTTGCATATGTTAAAATGTATAAATGAAAAAAGAGGCCAAGGTTAATAGGAGGAAGCATACGTTATTTTAAAATGAAGAAAAACTACTTAATTTACTGTATGAAAAATATGAACATGTAATTCAAAGATACTGATACCTTAGATAAATAAAAAGGTGGTTTCAAAATAATTAAAATTTTACGCCTAAGCCAGTCAGGGCTAAGTTAAATGAATTTGAACTGTTCAAAACTGCATACACGCAAATAGGATTACAGTCTGACTGTGAATTGAAAGAATGAATATAAAAAAGAAAGTATATTATTTTAAAATAATGAGATTTCATAATTTAAAATGGGAATTAAATTCGAACAGGATTTAAATAATTAATTGAATTGAGACGTTTATATCTTAAACCAGTCATGGTTAAATAAATTTGAACTACGCTCAGTGGATGAATGGATTGTATGAAAGGATGAATATATAAAAAGGAAATGGAGAGTGAAAAGAAAGAGGGAATAATAGCGAATATATGACGACTTTCACTTTGTCTCTATTTATTATAATGCTAACGACCGTAAAAACTAAGGCGAGGAAGCAATAAAGAAATATAAGAGTGATGATTGGCGGGCGTTCACTTATTATTTATATTGAAGGTGAAAGCATATCTGATTTTTGCCAATGGCAAGACGGGATTTAACCTATTTTGACAAAATACTATAATATTTTCAAATATTTACTGCCATATCATAAGCGGGCTTAAAATATATCACTCCTTAATTCGAATGAAATTTGGTATATCAAAAATATGATAATCTATCAACTGTAAATTGCAATCTGAGGTATAGCGAACGGCTTCAACAATACTTATATAGTATATCATACATATGACAAATGACATATCATAGCTTTGGCATGCGAGATACGAGTAATAAATCCCTCCATACAGGTTTAGGTAAACCAGATCTGCTCGTTTTTTCATGCAAACTTTCATCTCTTCATTCCACATGTTATGGTTTTGTTTACTCATCATCGTATATATTACATTTTAATGCGAAAGTTCCATAGTTTTTAGCGTAAATTTAAACTTCGAACTTAATTAATAGAAACTTATTGCAAAGACTCATGCAGCAAATAGATATATATATATATATATATATATATATATATTTAATTTGTTAAAAGATAGAAATTTACTTAAAGGCATATATAATTAAATGATAGGCATGATGTTCTATATTGCCAATGACCGATTACTTGAGACGAAGGAAATGAGGCACAATTATGGTGCACGGGAATTAGCACAGTTTGCAGCCGACTTTACGCTATTACATCATATTCAAAGAATAGGTCAGACGATTATTTGTGCACACGCAGTACACATTTTGCATATACGAATCTGTGCTTCATTTATTTTGTCTCAATTTATCGGCCATTGACAATCAAATAAATTAAGCTTGTTAATAGCTAGAAAGTTATTTAGATTTAATTAAGCCATGCAATAGAGATAGAGCATCGTATCAGGAAAAGTCTTCTTCCACTATTTTAACGTTAGCGGCCTAAAATATAAAAGAATAAAATTCCGAAATCAGTGTTTTATTTTTAAAAATAGGATAAAAATTAAGCTAAAATAGATGTCGATACACTTTTCGGAGACTTTGAGGGATCTGCGATTGAAAATACACGATTATCATCCGTCCCATCGGAGCACATTAATTGCTTCAAAAATGCCTTACGGTAATCCCGACTACGCCAAAAATAGACGTAGAAATTACAAGAGTACGATATTAGGCCTAAAAATGTTATTTTATTATGATATATTTAGACACAACTTTTCCAATAGTAATTATGTATCATATGCATTAGACCCGAACTCCCATGATATAAATATCACTTAAATTAAGAATATTTTAAAATAAATTTATACACTGCAGAAGGAAATATTTAATCTCCTATTATTTCGCAGGAGATTTCCAGAAAGTCAATTATTCAATTATTCTTTCGATCTCTCCTTAATATTAAGTTTTTATTCTACGTTCCTGATGTAATTTCTCTTTTACCTATAACTTCCTCGTGTAGTAAATACATTCAGGAAGTCTAATGCTCTTATTCATGTCGCGTTTTTCTTGCAAATTTCACGCTTAATATCCCCACCCCCTTTGATTACAGTATACCTGGAATAACAGCCAGCACATTAGCATCAACAATTGCTTCTTCAGATACGTGATAATATTCCATGAGCATGATAATACCGGCTGAGACTATAGAAGAGAAGAAAAATACTATCTAAGCATTTTTATATTAAAAATATATTTAGGTCAAAAATATATGATTTTACCGCCTGAATAACTACGGTATTGAGCATCAAGGTATATCTATGTCTAGCATTCACCGTCATGGAGGAATCTCGAAACAAAACAAATAGAATTTTAATATTAATTCAATTTACCGAACAAGTAAACTCGTATGTAAGTGTAAATATAAATGAGAATGGTTAGAATAGCACCGCACATGTTAAAGTGGTTCCAAAGTTTACTGACCTAAAATCAAAATATTTATTATGGCATACAGGAATTATTTAAATTAAATAAACGAACTTCAGAAGGCATAGCATAAGGTAACACGCATACGTCGACTTTTTCATCTCGTAAATGCAGATAACTTGCGATCTAAAACTAAATTTTAAATAGAAGGTAGGATGACGAAGTACGTAAAGTCGTAAAACGAGAAATAATGAGAGAAACATCGTTAACATATTTCTCTACCCTCTCCTTGTCTATAATATTTGTACGTTACGTCGCTACGATATAGCGATATTTCCGAATTGTCTAATAAAGCCTAATAATAACCAACCACGAAAAAGGCACCGCAAATTAAGCCCGGAGCGGTCATTATTAGTGCATATTTCCTAGGCGGATATATTTTGTAGCTGAAAATAGTTAATCTTTAGCATATCAAAGGATAAATATTTACAATCTTGGAAGGGTAATAGCAACAACCCTATCGATTGCTAGCGCCAAAATAACGTAGACCTCCATAGGTTCGATGAAGATATAGAGCGAATTAAAATAAAAGCAATTAATTAAAGTTGAATCGGTTTCATTTAAAATAATCCTGACGAAACTTTGTAATTCATTCCATAAACAGAATAGATCACAGGTTGCTAATATCGCTAATAAAATACCTGAAAATTTAGAATTTTTGCAATAGAAAAATAATAAAGGGTTTCTCATCATACCACTAGGTTAGGACGTCATCATTGAAAGACCTACCATGCTTCCTCTTGAACTCTCGATGTTTTATAGTGACGATGATAATATTCAGATTCCCGAAAGAACCGAGTAAATTAAATGCGATTAAGCTGATTTTGACAATTTCGACGGTCGTAGCAGACATTTGTTAACATGGGAGGTTTTGAAACTGAAATACAAATTCTATCAAAGAAAGTGAAGAGATATTCTATGCGGTTTGTGTAATTTCACTGAATAAGAATTTAATGAGCTGTGAATGATTCTAAGAAAAAAAAAGAAAAACGTCGACGATAATGTAATTCCTTAGATTATTACGAAGAAAATTTAAGAGTAAATGTCAGCAAAAACCAAAGTCTTAACAAAGGGGGTGTTCCAGGGGTCTGTAGATCTGGCTGATTTTCACATATTTTGTTCAGTTTTTCACGCTGATCATCATGGTGTGGTTTGTTTTTCGAAAATCGATTACTGTACCGGGTTACGGTAGCCTAAAGTTTTGACAGATCCGACTTCGGAAAAAAATTCATAACTTTCTTATTTCTGGGCCAAATCGAACGCGGTTTTCAGCATTGAATAGCCCATGAAAAACTCTACAAATAATGTAACTACGACCACTTGCATTTTTACAAAAAAAAAAAAACATAGCACCACGAGAATCAGCGTGAAAAACTGTATAAGATATGTGAAAATCAGCCAAATCGACAGACCCCTGTTCCGCATCACTTTGAATAATCCTGACATTCACTCTTAAATAGACTTTTGGAACTTTGTTGCAATTTAGTCTGCAAATCAGATTGCGTAAATTTAAGCTTGACTGAATTTAATGGATGAACAAAATAAGATATGGGCTTACGGAATAATGATATTATTGAATTTTATCCAAGGCTATCATAACAATAACACGGAACAAACTTCGGCCTTTCGCTATGATAAACTATCACAAGTCTGAGAAAAATTCGGAATAAAACTATTTTCGCAGAAATTAAATTAATCGCCACTTTAAACAACTAGATTATTAGGCTATCATCGATAAAATAACTAAGGAGTAGTGGGTATGAGTATTTTATGAGAACGTGTGATTGTTTTTCTTGTCAATCTAACGTTGGGAAATAAGCGCATTTCGTAATAATTAAATTCGGGATAATATTTACTTGTCCGAAATAATATCATTTTGCACGAATTTTTATATTCCCTTCCAAAATGGAAGGAAGAAAGACTCATTTCAAATGCCATACATATTAAATGATGATCCACAAGAAAGAAGAAGACAAGATCTTCACTTTCTCAACATAGACTTGAGTTTTTGTTCCCTAAATCAATATTTAAAATTTTCAGAAAATGAAGAAAAACTACAAGAAAATCACGAATTCCGACGACAGTAGCTCTGAATTAATACCCAAAGATGGTCTTCGGAATCGATATTTTGGTAAGTTTATAAAAGCTACGATGTTTTAAGTGGATAAATTAGATTCCGAAGACATTCAATCTATGCGGGGTTTCCGGACTGATTTCTCGAACTATTTGGCATCGGATACGGATTTTCTACAAGTCACGGATATCATGACCAAATTCCAATACGGAGAGGCGATGAACGATAACCACAAAGAGATTCAGGTACATAATATCTAGACATGGTTATATGTTAAATTTCTAATTTTCAGTGTAATTTACTATTGGAAGATGGTGGTCTGGAAATCGATCCGACTAGATTAACATACCAGTAAAATAAATATGGTTTAGTTGCTCTAAATATTTAAATTTAGCGAAAGAATATTATGGCACCTAAAGCAGTTCTGCTATAAAACCTCATCCCATGGAATTCCTATGCTTGGTCAATCACCTAATAACTATTATAGGTCAGAGAAAAAGCATATTTAAGCCAATTAAGAATTTAAGATTTTCCTGGATCATAATCTTGACGGTTTGCGTTAGTTTTTTCGTGGTTCAAGCAGTGGCCGTCGTGAATAAGTTTATGCGCAAGGATAAAATCACCGATATCCAACTTAAATTTGATAACGGTAGAATTGTTTTCCAATGTTTAAACCTACAGGTCAAATTTAGCACCTTTCCCCGCTATAACGCTATGCAATTTAAATCCATATAAAGATAGCATGATCAGAACGGATGAAAGCGTTAGCAAAATTGTAGGTTTATGTTAGTCATTTTTAACATGTCAATTTTTTCTATTACTAAGCTCTCCGCATTTCAAAACAAAATGGCGGAGGCAGGCGGAAAAAAACAAGCGGTCGAAACGTTTGAGGACGAATATTTCGAAGAGACTACTACGGTGAAACCTAAAAGGGGATCGAGGTATTGCAATCCTACAAATTTACATAAAATATACTCCGTAAAAATTAGCATGCTTAAATTTTTAGACGGCGAAAGCCCCGTGACGCTAGCGACGCTGAACATGGCGCTTTCGAGCCGGTAGATTTTACGAAACTCGAAAAAAACTATCATAGTTTACAATTTTCAGGCCTGGTCCGCATGCGACTGCGATCCGGATGACACGGAAAGTTGCACCGGCAGAATTCGAGATGTAACAATGTCACAAATTAACGTTAATATGCGAAAAAATGTTAAAAATTAGCGTTAATTTAAAAAAAAAAATAAATAAATAAATTTTAATTAACCTAGGTTTGACGTAATGACGGGCTGGCGTAACGAGAAATGACGAAACGCAATAGAAATTGTGAGTGAAAAGGAAGCACTACGTAATTTTTGCGCCTCGACAAATCCTGAAAAGCGTTTCGTCATTACGTCTTTTCCAAACTACCTAAATTTTAGTATTTATTTAAGAAGTCGTTAAAATGAACATATTTGTTTAAAAAAAAAAAGACTGAATATTAGCAGAATAGCAACAAAAAAACGCTAAATTTTAGCTTCCGCGGGACACTTCCGATTCGTGCGTCTGCGCCTTCGATAGAGTCACCGACGATGCATATCCATGCTTTCTTACTGTAAGAAATTTCTCATATGCACAGGCCTAGTAAAAGCGATCATTGGAAATTTCATGCTACTTGCTATTTACCGATAATATTTAATCGTTGTTGAAAGAAAGTTCTTCGTTATCTAACGAAAAATAGAGCGAATACGAATCGAATATATTGTGGATTTTCATTGAAATTTAACACTTCCACGTAAAGATTAGCGAGCGCTAATCCTAATTCTATGCGCTTACCTATTACATTATGTATCTGGCTGACAGGCAAGCGCATAGAGATCGGTTCGACATATGCTAATTTCAGTGTGGGATCTAAAAGAATTAGCGTTGTCAGTGAAGAATGAGTGCATTTTTGGAAACATTTTATAAAATTTCAGGCCCGATGGAGTAACACGACTTGTCAAACTTGCGACGAGAGAAATTACTGTAAAAAGAAAGCCCCTTCTGGTGAAAATATTTTTAAAAAAAAAATACCGTAATCTTTGAAATTTTAGGGACTCGAAGGAAAGACATTCGAAAAGAGAATTGCATGTGTTCTGCCAACGGTTTTTTCTGCATGAAATATGACCATGCGAAGGTCAGATTTGAAAAAAAATTGAAAATTAGCATAATTATTAAGGTTATTTGACCTAAATGATACCTGAAAAGGAATTCTTTCGACAATTTTAATAGATCATCATAGACTTCTGATTAAATTGATTGAGTTCGAATTTTCTAGAAATAGTAAAGTTCTATTTAGAAGAATGAAAAAATAGCAATATTATCACAAATCTTAATTTAGAAAGTGGAAATGCTGAAATTATGGGAGTATTTCGGATTTTCTTCAGCGATGGTGGATAGCAATGAAACGATAGCCCTGGGATTCTCGAATATGACGGATGAAGTCGCAATTGTCACGAAGGCTAAAGAAAATATCATTTTTGCGATGGGAGCCCTTAGTCAGGATCAGAGGTAGATGATGATAATTCAGTGACAATTATAATTTATCATATTTCAGAAGAGCCATGTCTCAAGCGAAGCACAATTTGATTCACAAATGCTCGTTCAATGGAAAACCGTGCGATATTGACAGGTGTAAATTAAATTTCGCCGTTTTTTCTAGAGTAACCAAATTCAGTGACTTTCAACTCATATCGGACCCGACTTTTGGGAACTGTTTTATTTTTAACTGGAATAAGACCGAAATTAAAACTTCTTTAAGAGCAGGGCCTATGTATGGTAATCATTTCACTCTGAGATTCAAGTAGAATTATTCCAATTTAATCTTAGGCCTCAGAGTAATGTTATTCATCAACACTACGGACTATCTTCCGACTTCAGAAGCGGTGGGTGTTCGCTTAACGATACACGACAAGGAAGAATTTCCGTTTCCGGTAAAAATCTATTTTTTTCTAAAAAAAAATAAATCAATTTTTAGGACACCTTTGGATATTCCGCCCCTACCGGATATATTTCGTCTTTTGGAATTAGGATGGTTAGAAATTGATCTTTTTCTCCAAATGTTGATCTCTTTCAGCAAAAACTGAGTCGTCTACCCGCTCCATATGGAGATTGCATACCTGATGGCGCTGAAACTTCACATTACATCTACAAAAACTACAGTTATTCTACGGAAGTAGGAAATGCTTGATCTTTTTCCTTGAAAGGGGGGATCAAAAATTGATGAAGAAGATCGACTTCTTTACGATTATTTGTTTACTCCAAGGCTGCTAAAATTGATCTCTTCTGTAAGAAAAGGGTTAAATTTTGTGGATATCATTTTCTATGATTAATTTTAAATCCACGACTAAAAGTTGTCGCATTTTATGAAAAGTGGCCAAAATTTTTCGAAGATTAATCTTTATTCTAATTCTTAAATTAGGGCTGTTACCGTACCTGCTTCCAAGAGCTAATTATCGACCGGTGTAATTGCTCCGACCCAAGATTTCCTTCTATCGGAGATATAGATCCCTGCAGGGTATTTAATATCGATGAAAGTACGGTGAACATAAAAAATTCTAAAATGTATGCTAATTTTAGGAGAATGTCTGGAGAAAAATACCCACGAAATGGGTGAAATTCATGGGTCTTTCAGATGTCGGTGAGTTTGCAAAAAAAATTTTAAATCGATTTCTGAAAGGAAATTTTAGATGCCAACAACCCTGCAATCAAACGGTGTACACGATATCGTATTCCGAAGCGATTTGGCCCTCGAAATCTTTGAATAACTCGCTCGGAATTCCTTGTGAAAGTGAAGATGAAGAAAAATGCAATGATGAATATCAGTGAGTGAAAAACGACCCTTTTTAATTTTTAATCTCTTTTTTAGAGAAAACGCGGCGATGTTGGAAATTTTCTATGAGGCCCTGAATTTCGAGGTTCTAACTGAATCTGAGGCTTATGGAGTAAAAATCTAGGAAATGTCTGAATTTATAGAATCCAAATTTAGCTCGTAAAAATGATGGCCGATTTCGGAGGACAGCTAGGGTTGTGGAGTGGTGTTTCCGTAATGACAATTTGTGAATTCATCTGTCTTGCGTTTGAGCTGCTCTACATGATATTTCATCACCACTACATCCGCCATAAAGCCAGACAATTGGCTAAAGCGAAGGAGAATCAATTTTGAACGGCAATTTTACATCTTACATCTTACATAGAAAAATAGCATGAGAAAAGAATACTTTTCCAACCACATTTTTTGTTTGTATTTCTGAACTTAAACAATAAACTTATTTCTAAGAGCATTTATTTTCGACTGCATAAAGATGAACGTTTTGAGTAAAGAGGAGGGAGCTTGCGAGGATTACGATGGGACATCATGACGTCATCTGAACACTGATGACGACGTCAGATGGAGAAGGGAGAATGAATGTTGGACGTGGATGACGTTGTCACGGTTTGAGAAGGACTCACGATCTTCTCGAGGTATTTGCCCTCCGAGTTGTCGAGGAAACGCTCCACATGGAAGAGTCGACTGAAAAGGCGTCATTTTTAGATGATGTCATCTTATAATCTGCCTCGTGATGTAGTCCATGACCTGATACGCTTCGGCGACGTTCGTGCACCGCGTCATAGACTTCAGCTTGGCGTCCTTCAGCAGCTGCGTCGGATCGAGCGGCTCGGCGCCATACATCCACTTGTATCTCTGGATCCGAGTAACGTTATCCTATAGTATCCAATTTCAGTCCTGCCTGGAGCGTTTTGACGCATTCGCGGACGTCTTCACGCGCCTCATGCAGATTCTCGGCCAGTTGTTGGTAGTAGTTCTTGGGTCTAGAATAAAGGTGTCTAATTTTTTCATGACGTCAATTTTCAGTGACATCATATGACATCTTTTAGAGCGTACCTATCGAGACAGACACCACCAAGTGAGTCTATTTCCGCCCTGACGCTCTCGAGAAAAGGACTGTCGATTTCGGACAAAGTGAAGGACGAGCTGAGCAACTCGGGTGTGGGCGTCGTTATCATTTTTCGAGCTTTGCTACATCGGCTGGGGAGGGTAATAAAGAAAGACATTCTTGACAATTTTCCTACTCGTATATCTTATGCTAGTTTTTAGCCATTCGATGCTAATTTTGTGCATTTTTGTGCAATTTTTGACCATTGATATTGTAATTTTTTTATATTCTCATCTTTATTATGCATGTTTCCGTCAATTATTTATTAATTAACCGACATGTGGTATGCCATCTTTTTCGTTTAGCCTTTCCCTATTTTATGGCTTCTCCCAGAAAATAGGAGGCCTGCCTGAGCCCATTACATTTACAGCATTTCCCAATTGAAAGGATGGGAAAAAGCTTCAGTTACATTTTCTATTTACTGCGATAGAAAATAGGGGAGTTTTTCGAACGACCAAAAGATCCATATCAAATTTCATCACAATGTAGCATAACTTTTAACTTATTTTGAAGAGTTTACTATGGATTTCATACGTCCCTCCTTTTTCTGTTTATCTTTTTTATCTCCCTAAATCCCGAGAGATTTCATGTATCCCTTATTCGGCAGCTGTCTTTCGAGAGACAAATTTGAAACGTCGCACAGACACCATTTTTCAAGCCGTGGTGTTCTTTATGTCAATTTCCCAAACATATAAAACACAATCTCTAAAATTTATCCTATGCCTAAGAAGAGCAATAAAATTTAAGCCTAATTCGTTTCTCCTGTTAAAGGATACCTCTCCTGAAACCGGATGAAATAATTTAAACCATGACGTGAAATTTCATGCACTCGCTAATCTTAATCCGCGAAGATCTAATTTAGGCTTCTGAATTCGTTCATTTTCGATTTCGTGACTAATTCTATGTGCGAAAAAAAGAAACATCATTTCATTCCAGAGTCTATCAAATTTGTCCCAAGCTTCAATTTTCCACTCTAATCCCCCTTTTTCAAATGAAATCTATCCACTTTTCTCTCTCCAACCAATTTCGTACCCTATTTTCGGTCACTACATATTTTGTTTCTTCACTCTTTCCTCCGCATATTCAAATTTCTTTCCCTCTATTCAAAAAATCCGCACGCTTGCGTGAACTTGTTGAAAATAGAGATACTTTTCATGTTTTTCGTCAAAACCAACGAAAATCTCTTTATTTCGCGAAGTCCAGCTTTAGTACATTGTTCTCTAAAATAATTTGGGAGAAAAGTGCAAGTTTTTGCCATAAAAGTGCAAATTCGACTTTATAACAATTCATTCTATCAGCTCACCCTTTAAAACTACACATTTCTAGGTTTTTCTTCAAAGTATTTCAAAAATGCTCCCAAAACTTTCAGAAGTTCCCAAAGGCTCTAAAAATGGTTTCGGAAACGGAGCCTTCGTACGGCGATGATACGGATTTCCCCCCGATCGATCAAGAAGGCCCACGAGCGCCTGTGGCCAGATTAGTGGATTTTGAAGATCTTTCGATAGATGGCTCATGCTATGCCCTATCCTCTATTTGTGCGAATATCAATGTCACGAATAAAATCGGGAACAAAAGTAATTTTTCTAATTTTTTTTCTAGGCATTTCCTATCATTTTCATCAAACTATCTATAAATATTCTAAATTTTTAGAATTCTCCTTTTCCTATCTAACAAATGAAACGGTGGAGGAAGAAAGCGAAGATGAAGAGGAGAAAATTCAAGAAACTGAATCGTCGGTAGCTATTCTAGAATATCCAGGTGGGATTCACATATCCGGATTGCAAATGTCCGATTTTCAGAGATAATATCCGTGAAAGAAAAAGTCGAGTTGGACTGCGACGATTTATCGATAATGGACACAGAGTTGGATCCAAAGATCAAGAAGAAATCCAAGACTCCGGATCCACAGAAATGATTTATCTTCTCAAAAATGCTAAAATAAATAATTCGAAGAGAAACTTTGTACCCATAAAATTAGATCAATATGAAAGCGAAAATACATCCGGGATTTCATCTACATCCTTAATTCAGGAAACATAAAGATTAAAGTTTTTGACAAATCACTAATCAAAAAATATGAATCAATTAAAAAATTTTATATTTGAAAGGCCTAATATCAAAGAAGAATTTTTGAATTCCTATCTGAAAAAATCGAACAATAAAATTTATCCGGATTTTTTCTAATCATCATCCGAATCGACGGGTTGTTCCTTCTTAGCGAAAACTGGATGGTTGGCCTTCCGATCGCCCAGATTTTTGTTCAACTCTGCAAAGGCGTTCGAGCGCTTCATCAGGCTTTTGCTATGCTGAAAGTTGTTTCTTTCCATATTTTTTAAATTCATAATTTCCCCTTCGAATTTTTATTCAGATTTCTTCCTTTGTTTCGGATTTCTGAAGACTTTTTAAACGTACCAATTTGTAATTTGCATCGAATTCCTCGTGACTTGAAGTCACGCGTGCTACGATTTCAGAGATTCTGAAAAAATCAAAAACTTAGAATTTTCAGAAATTTATTTTTTAAATATTGAGTTTTACTTTTTCACAAATTCAGAATCTTGGTTGCTTTGTAAAGAAAATGAATAAAGTTCGCATTTAATAGAAAATCGATTTGTTGAAAAAATGAGCATACTTATTCAAAAGCCGGTCGACGTTGCTCATTTCCTCCGGGTTCTTTCCGTTCCAAGGGTCTTCCTGGACACCCAAAACCTTCGAAAGTGCATCTCTCAGAATATCAACTTCTCTATCTGGAAATTAGAATAAATTAAAATACCGTGATCCTAAGAAATCCCTTTACTTTGCTGAGACAATCCATAGAGAATAGCAGCGAGGGCGATATGAGAGGGCGAATAGAGGACCATTGCGTCACTGATAAGACATTCCTGAAATTCAAACAAATAAAATTAAAAATTTGTTCTATCTCTCTTGAAATACTAGTGATGATCTTTATTTATTTTCAGGAAAAACTAGCAATTTATTTTCTCGAAAAATTACAGTAATCTAATTTCTTCAAAGAAAGCTACAATGATCTCGATTTTTAAAAGAAATTCAAACATTTCCCTTACATCGAAAAACTTGTAGGCGTCCTGCCTGATCGACTCGACATCGAAGCCCAGATGCGGGATGTGCTTTTTGATGTCCATCATGTGTCCCTCAAAGGGTCTAAAAATGTAAAATGACACTTTTAAAAAATTTCGATATCTGAAAGAAATTAGGCGGCAGTCTTCCAACCTGTAGGGACAGTGGACGGTGAGATGATAGCGGTTGGCCTGGAGAATTTCCGGCTCGAGGCCCAAAATCCTTGAGATATTGCCCTCGATAGTGCCCGTTCTGAAAAATGTTATTTTGAAAAAATCCGTATTTTCAAAGACTTAAAAAATTACTTGAGATTTCCGACAAAATCATCGATCGTCACGAAAAATTCGTCGGTTTTCATCGCCACATAGAAACAGGCCATCATAACGATCTATAAATAGAACGAATTTCATATATCCTGATTTCTCAAATCATCGAAATTCTAAATCCATTATCGCTTACCTTTGGACTGAAATCCATCACCGACCAGCCGAGAAAGGCTCTTTTAAAGTAGGCATAGGCGGTCCATTTGATCGAAGAGAAGATGTGGGGACGGAACGACTCGGCAAATCTGAAAATAGAGGTATATAAAATTCTGTTTTAAATGGGATATATGAAATCCTTACGTCAAAGCGGCGTGCTCGATCATCCTCTGCATGAGGAGTTCATCGGAGGACGTCAGAAAGAACTCCTCCTCCCCAGGTTCCAAAAGAATGCGGTGCTTCTCGCGAAACTGCTCATTCGTCTGAAAAAAATAATTTGGAAAGAAAACCAATAAATTTGAAGAAAAATCGATATTTTTGGGGGAAAATCAATTTGAAAAAAGAAAAATTCTACCGTATACCTGATTGCGTTTTTCCTGAATCGCCTCAGGTGTGAACGTCCAACTCCTCTTTTGGGTGCTTGTCGAATACATTTTGAAGAACACTGGAATTTTTTAAAGAGGATAAAACTAGGGTTTTTCAAAGATATTCAATCGTTTTTCAACGATATATCTGAAAAATTTCGAATTTTTTGAAGAGACTTTATTAAAACCATGACTCAAATGAAACGAAGAAACAACAATTATTAAAATAAAAAGCAGCTTAGAGAATACAATAATATTTTTAAAAAAGACGTTTTTTAAAAGAAATGTGAAGATTTTGCGAATAAAATTGGTAAAAATGAAACAAAAATCAGTTTCAACTTTTCTGGCTTAAATTTAAAAAAATTGAGGTTGAAAAAAAAAGCTCACTGGATTTAAAATACCAAAGGGAAAAGATAGACTTTAAAATGAGCAACAAAAATATGGATGATAGTTTGAAGAAAAGAAAAAAAAACTCGTTATAACTACTGTACTTAGAGAGCGCAGGCAAGCTCACAAAAACCATATTCCACCATTATTTTTCCTCAGGTAGATGTATTCTGGTGTAACTAAGACTTTTGGTAAGAAAAAGATAAAATAAAAATTTATTTTGAGCGGAAGAATCGGCATTTTTCGGACCCCCAAGTGAACACGTTTTCGCACATTTCAAACTGCTTGCACATTTTTGCAGGGAAAAATTATGCCGATTTTTAGCACAGAACTGTTTCAAAAGGTTTATCGTCGATCTAGACTAGATTTTTCATAATATTCGGCCTTTGAAAGGGGTCTTACTTTCTAGTTTGAAGGTTCTCTCATTACCACTTTTTGTTACATGCAGCGCATTGCAGGGGACGGAGCTTGCGCTCTCTAACTGTACTCCCTTGTGTTATGAATCTAGAAACCCAAATAATAAAACTTTGGAATGCTTAAAATTTTAGACAAATCAACGAAAATCTACTGAAGCAAATAAATTCGACTAAACTATTTTAAATTTAGTCAAATATTATTCGCCCTAAAGACTAGCCGAAAACTAATGTTGAAGAAGGGATAAAATACTCGAAACGACAATTACTTTTTGTGAAAGGATAAGTAGAACAAATTATGAATTGAATAAGAAAGAGAAAATTGTTTTGGTTTCAGACAACATAATATTCGAAAACAAATTAAGGTATGGCCGAAAAATCGAACCCCCTCTATTCCATGATGTCGATCTCCGATTCAGCACTCACATCCAAGGTAGAATCCTCGGTCGTAATTCCATCATCTTTGTCGGTCTCTATATCTGAAACAAATTAGAATATTTTGAATTAAGGCATTTTTAAAAAGTTAGATTTTTCTTCATAAAAGAAAACTACTATTTCAACGAATTCGATATATTTCCGGCATTTTTACTGTCAAAACTGTTCTTCGTGAAAAATGCTACTTTTTCAAAAATTACTATATTTTCAAAAGTAAAGACTATTATAAACTACAGTATACCTTCCGTTTCCTGATCAACCTGGGGTTGGGTCCCTTCGGGTTTGCCCGATTTTTTCGGTTTGGGCTCTTCGGGTTCCGGAGTCTCTTCTTTCGTTGGGGCAAAATCTCCACAGGGCGAATTGGTATTTCTGCTTTCTGAAATTCATCAAATTTAACTATCGTAATCCAAAAAATAGCATAATTTCTAGATGACAATATTTAAACAATTGTCATAGATAATTTTAAAAATTACAGTAGATTAGACATATTAGCATACCAGGTCTAGAAGGCGATCTCCAATTGGGATCACAGTCGTCGTGGGAGCTTTCCGGTGTATCTTCCGGAGTAGTAGACGAGTCCGAGGAGGTGGGCACCGTAATCTCGAGAACCGGTTTGGGAACTGAGATTTGTTGAGACGACGTGGGCAGGTTTGGCTCGGAAAACGTAGCGACGACAGTGTTGGGATTCAGATTCTGGAGCAGGGCAGGTTTGGACGTCAGTTGGATTTTGGTCGCGCTCAAAGTGGTGAGACGAAGGGCCTGAAATTAAAGAGATTTTTGAAATCTGAAAAAAAACATTTGAAATCCGAATATATGATATATGAAATCTCAAGATATATACAGATTCAGATATAAATAAAGATATGCAAAATCCTCGCACCGTTCCAGAAATGGGAATCCGTCTCGCAACAGACGCCGTTCCAGTGATTCCGATGATTTTGCCGACGCCCAGAATCTGATCCTCGATGTCCTTGTTCGGGAAGTAGGGCTTGATAGAGTGAGCTGAGACTATCTGGAAAAGAGTTCTTTTTGAAATTTCTTAATATCGTTTCATAAGCAGACTTCTCAAAACTCGGCCCGCAGAAATAATAGTGTGCCATAGAGAGAGTAAAAGATATACTATTTTTCTGTGGATCGGTTTGCGGATTTTTCGGGTCAAGTTTTGAAAAAGTCTGTGTCATAAAAATGTTTGATATCTTTTAAAAATCAGTTTCTTACCGCTCCACTAGTGAGATTGACTTTTCCCGGTGTGACCTGGTCCACTATTTCAATAAGCTCATCAGCCTGAAAACCCATAACTAAAGGACCGTATTTTTAAAGAGAAAAATTTAAAAAGGCGCATTCTTAAAATTATTTTTTAAAAATGCACTTTTTATACAAATTTTAGTACCTGTTGAATGGTCATGCAGGATATGCCTTCCTTAAGCGTGAAGTCGGCGGGCAATTTGTGCATTTGGTCGCAGCCTCGCTCCATCAGATGTTTGCGCATGTCCAGGGTGAAGAATGCTCCCGCCTGAAAAATGAAGAGCGTATTATAGGAAATTTAAAAGGGGCGAATTCTATGAATTTTCCAAATTTACCTGGCAAAGTTTGCACCTGAGTCGAATCGCCCTGAAGTGGCCCGCGAGATGTCTTCGGATGTGGAAGGCCTGACAAATTGGATTTAAACAACTCCCTTTAACCCGAAAAGAAAGCATAATACTTTTTGTTCTTATTCAAAAAAGCTAAAGCCTATTGAGTGCGTTATTTTTCAATTTCCATTCGTTTTTAGTAAAATTGAAAATGAACCTCCTTAGCCTCGGACAGCCCCGCGCCCTGTTTGATGCATCTTTCATTGCAATAGTAGCATCGTTTGTTGGGCGACTGCTGTATCACGTCCACCGTTTTGAAGAACGTTTTCTTAAATCAAAATCATATTCGTTTAAATCTCAGGGTTAAGTTTGGCCTTAAGAATAAATAGTTTAAATATGATATGATACCTGCTGATCGGACCCCATGAGAACGGGCACCTGGGAGATGTCCGAGTAGTCTATGGCCTTGGGATGGTTATTCGTGGACTCAACATCCTCAGAGGCCTGAAGTTAGAAATGTGAAGGTTCGAATTAGTTTGAAGTTAAATCAAAATTTTGTTACCTTTTCCTTTTTAATGGCCTCTTCAACGGCTTCCTCCAAAATGACTTCTGCTTCGGAAGGCGTCCAGGACGAGTGCTTTCTCACGAAACTGCGACGAGCTCTCGGGGTTAGGTGCCTGAAAATTTCAGAATGCGTTCTATCTAAAAAATTTATTCTGCCCCTTTTCGACAAAGTCAGAAATTATAATTTGAAAAGAGTTATGTATTTTCAATCTTTTCGAGTCAACTCATTGTTTTTATAACGCTGCGATGCTATCATTCAGAAAAAAAGAACTGGTAAATTAAGAGATGAAAATATCAAATTGAGTTTTTTTCTCCAAATGTTTAGGCCTCGCCCTTTTTTTAATAAAGTCAAGATACTTACGCGATGGTGAAAGGAGCACCGGTTTTCTTGATGATCTCCTGGAGTTGGTTGATCGAGTTTTTCACCGATGAATTGTCATGTTTCGAGTTGGTCGGAGGGAGCACGATGTCCGACTTTGAGACTGAGTTGGAACTCTTCTCAGAACCGTCAGATTTGTCCTCAGCGTCATTTTCCTCTTTAATTTTCTTCTGACCAGGCTCCTTGAAATCCGATTTTTCCTGAACCAGAAAGATTACCATAATCTTAAAAAATCTTAGGCTTCAAATTTAAGTCGCAATTCAAATTTTCGAATTTACCTCCAACTCAAAATTCTCCGGCACCATCGTCCTGGTCTTCTCGCGTATCCTCTCCTTTATCAACGTGTAGCGCACCTTCAGCCGCGGCTGTTCAGGCTAAATAAAAAGATAACTTATTAATACGGACTAAATTTTTACTCGAAATTAAGTCTAATTTAATTCTTTACCGCTGATCGATTTTTAACATGTGAATTTTACCTTATCAGCACTTTGCAGGTCCTCGGATACTTCATCCTTCACTTTCTCAGCCGACTGAACTCGACTAGCGGCAATTCTGTTGCTCTCATTAGAAGCACCGGCGTCGCGCACGGAGTTGTAATGAGTTGCGCTGAAGATATGCAAATTAGGCTCCGCCCACTTTTTGATAGTCAATTTTTAACTATTCAGAGATGATACAAACTTATAAATGATAAATAAATCGGGATATTTTGAGATTTTCAAACCCGTCTCCACTTTAACAAAGTCAGTTTACCCCACCTCTGATCCGCATCGGAAGAGGTTTGGTGGTTGGCGGCGTTGGCCGAATTGAGGAGGCGACGGGTGCGCTTTTTCCGCACGGTTTCGACCAGTGCCTTCCGAAAAACACTGCAAAATTAACATATTTGATGGGATTTCGAAAAATTGCAAAAAAAAAAACAAATATCTTTTCAAATCTATTATATATCTTTTTCAAATATTTATTCGGGAAATTCTATGTTCATCCTTATCATTTTTTGACAAAATGTCAAAGTTTTCGAGTTGGTCTATTTTTCCCAAAAAAAATTATTTCTCACCGATCCCCCGCCGTCGGGGAGCTGCTGTGCGCGGTGCGTCTCCGCTTTCTCTGGACACTGGCCGTGTCGAATTCGTCCAACCAGTTGGGACGCTTGATCTGACGCGAGGGGCGCACTCCTGAGGCTGAGTCGTCTAAGGGACTGGTCTGAAAAAACAAAAAAAGACATTTGGAATTCATAAATCCTCATTTTCTTATTGCACAAAAGAATCCAGTTATTTGAAAAATTTCAGTGGATTTCACATATATCTTCTTTCCTTCAAAAATGAAAAAGAATTTCATATATTCGTTCTTCAGAGATTGAAATATTTGTAAACCCCACCTCCTCTCCATTTGGCATCTCCTCTTTTTTTCCCTCGTTCGCCTCGTTCCCATCATTGCTGCTGTCCTCCTTCTCTTCCTCGTCGATGCCTATTTTGGAGTCGACTTCCATCGGAGACTCGCTTTTCTTGACTCCTTCAGAGGGCTGAGTTTTGGGCGGAGTCACATTTTCGATGGAAACAGATTCGCCGTGCTCCAACTCGTAGTGCTCACCGATTTCTTCAATTCTAAAAATTTTGGAAATTGGTTTTTTATTTTTATTTTTGAAATGTGCCGCATTTTCAGCAGGATTTAAAATGTTGTCTACATTTCCAGTTTGAACTACAAAATAAGGAATTTAGCGAAGAATTGTATGGAATCAAGACCCTTCTGTAATTATCTACTGTAAATAATCAAATTCAATATAACTGAGATATTGGTGAAGAGAAAAATTTAAAAAAAAAAATCATTTTTGATTGAAAGGTACCACCGAAATCGACCAGGTAAATATGAACACGATTTCGTGGTATACAAGTCCCACGAGCGCGCACTTCCTGGCAAGATTTTCTGGTGAACAACCATTTTTATGGGTGGTTCATCGATTCTGATAGTGATCTTTCGTGAACACTAACTTTGAAGGGGACTTGTTTCCTATTTTGAGGTTTTCAACGATCACTTTTTGAACAAAAGGGAAAAATGCAAGAGACGGAGTTTGCGGCCCCCTATTTATCCTTCAAGTATTTTGTTTGAAGGGAATGAAAAACTTACTCCTTGAAAGTCTTGTCGCACAGATAGCAGAGGTATTCATCGTCTGGCGAGATGGCCCTGCTGTGCTTCTGACCGCAGTGCAAAGCGAGGCTCCTCAGCGAATCGAATGGTTTGACTCCGACACCGATGCAGTCGATGCTGTTGCAGCGCAGAGTATTGATGTTCAGGAAAATCAGACAGTCAGCCTTGTCCAACCTGGTGATAATTGCAGCCTAAAATAGATGAGAGATTTCATATTTTCATATATTCATTTTAATAAAAGATTTCAAATATTTTAGTTTGGATATAAAAAGTAGTTTCTAATGATTTTCATATATCCTCCCTATCCCATTTATCTCACCTCAGCAGTCGACAAATCCATCGGCCCATCATGCTTCGTCTCCTTGCGCACTCTCAACGCCATTTCACCATATCTAAACATAGAGAATTTCAAATATCTTTTATGGAACGGGGGTTTCTCATTTATTTCCTTACTTGGACAGGGTCTGAGGCATTATGAAAGCGGTTTTGTCCTCAGGCATAGCGGCGCGGAAGGAGGTGGGCTTCTGACCGACGATCTGAAGAAACTCGATATTTCATCAAGATGACAATTATTATGACGCTCAAAATAACGCCAATTTTCAACCTTTTGAATGCCATTTTCCATGGTAGTGACTGGAACATCTCTGTAGACTTTGGGGACAACATGAATCGGAACTTTTTCCTGAAAATTTAAATTTTGCGGTAGAATTCAGAATCGACGTTGAAGTCATCATACCGTAGCCGCGGGAGGCTGCACGTCAACCGTCGTGGCGCGTTTGTTGATAGCAGCGATTATGTTGTTTCTTTTGAGTCTGTCCGAAGATCGCTTGGCCACTTTTGCAGTGATGTCTTTCGCAATGTCGCTCTTCTTGGAGATTTTGGCTCCGTCGAAAGACCCTGAATTTGAATTTTTCTCTCATTAACAGCAGCTATTGCTGGTCGTTGTCTAGACAATAATAGTTAGAGCTTATTTCGATAATCAAAAATACGACAGGTATTGTTCAGGGATTTCAACAAAAAAGTATAAACAGGCATTGTTGCTCAGATATAATTTTAAGAAATCCAGAATTAAAATTTTTTTCTTCTTACTATTTTGCTGCTCCTTCTCTTTTTCCTTCTCTTGTTCTTCCTCCTTTTTCTTGGCCATCACTTCATCGATGGCTTTCTCCATTTGCTTTGCGACTCGCTGCTGAGCGGGATCCAAATCCGACGTTAGTCCTCTGCAGTAGAGGCGCTTGTGTGTGACGAAGTTGGTGACCGCGCGGAACAACGCTCGACAAAACCTAGAATTACAAATCTGATAAATAATGTAGTGGTGGAATACTTGGCTTTTAGATTTTCAAGGTTTCAATTATAATAAGATGCAAGATTTTTTTCCAAAAACTAATATTACACTTTTTCATAATTCAAAGACTTGTATGGCATGCATGATTATGATATGAAGCTGGAATATCAATAACGCCCATAAAGATATCAAATTGACAAAACGGGTTCAATATCATGCAACCAATTCAATAATTTTAGTTATCGTGCGGATCTCATATATCCCCCATTTCTTCGAAGAGGGATTTCATATGTCCAGTCGTTTTTACGCACTTGCACTCCAGCACATAGTCGCATTCCTGCAGCAGCAACTTCTTCATTTCTGCCGAGCCCGCGACCGTCGCTTTCACAAGCGCGCCGACTCCTGAAAATATAAATTTTAAATTTAAGCCTCGTTCAAAATTTCATCTATATCACAAAGCAGTTCTAAAATTTTTCCTGAAATTACTTTTTTCGACTTCATTATAAAACTCACCCTCAACTCCAGACTGCACGGGTGGATAGAGTGCTGCCACGTCCTCTTTAGAAGTCGTCATTCCGAATGCCGACTTGAATTTGAGCTTACAAAGACGAAAAATCGGACTTGAATTGGCCAAGTCCGACCTCTGAAAGCGAAAAATTACATGTCGAAATTTACCAAGCTGGAACATTTCAAAATACAAGAATTTTGACGATTTGAAGTTTGAAGCAAAAACGATATTAAATAATTATAAAATGTGTAGAGAATGATTTGAGACCTAATTAACCAGATAGCTATCGACAATTAGGGTAATTAACGAGATAATTAAGTTTAGAGGCAAGAGAAATATAGTGAGCCAAATAACGTAATAATTCGATTACCATGTCAAAATTGATTACAGCTTGTGGATTTCTATCTAGGACCTAATTAAGCAATTAACTATCGACAATCATGGCAATTAACGGGATAATTAGGGTATAATTAAATATTGGTGGGAGACAAATTCAATATGAGTAAGGTTTGCAAAGACATGACTCTTGGCAAAGTTTTACGTGTCAAAATTGGCCTTGAATGTGAAAATTTGGAAAAAATTAATTTTAAGGAGGTTGAAAATTTTGGGAATAAATTTTAATATAGTTTTTGCACAACTGATAGTCAGCGGTCAATGATAAGCGTGAGATACGCCATAACGTAGCAACCGTTAGTCAAGACATCATTATAATCATCGTCAATCAATTCCGAGGATTTGTTCAAACTTTTTCTAGTCAAAAATAATTCGGAAACTCATTTTTTAAATTCTCATCGGGAAAAATCTCAAAAATACCCCCAGAAGTTCAATTTCAAAACCATTTGCCAAAACCTTTCGGCCATTTTAGAGTAAGTGTAGGATGACGATTCCAGAACCGATTTTCAAGAGGAAAACTGTTGTAGGATATGTTAATTTCCCTTCCCCACACCCCGACAATAATTAAGTGGCAAGATAATTACCGGTAGTTGAGATAATTGGGTTAGTAATTGGTCTATCACTGAGCTTTAGGAGAAAGAGAGTCGCATGTGGTTTACAAGTACCGGGTATTTCAAGTTTATCTACCCAATTTACTTTTTGAATAACTTTTTTTATTTTTCATCCAAATTGAGTACGATTTTTTTCATTGTACTCTCCTTGCGTAATGATTTTGTTTGGTATAACTTTCGAGTCGAAACCAATTACCCATACCCCTGAAACCACCTGTCTTTTGAAGGCTAATTTTTGACAATAAATCGAGCTCTGTGGGCGTAGAACTGAGCCATTTAACTGCGTTTTACCACTCAGATTAGCACATTTTGATAAAATTTCAGGTAAAGGTGTTTGGTATCTTACCAAACCTGATACCAAATAAATTCTGGCATGTTTGACTAACATACGGAGCAAACCGTATCAAAAATGGCTCAGTTCTACGCCCACAGGGCTCGATTTATTGTCAAAAATTAGCCTCTAAAAGACAGGTGGTTTTATGGGTATGGGCAATTGGTTTCGACTCGAAAGTTATACCAAACAAAACCATAAGATAAGGAGAGTACCATGCAAAAAACCGCATTCAATTTGGGTGAAAAATAAAAAAAGTTATTCAAAAAGTAAATTGGGTGGATAAACTTGAAACGCCCTGTAAGTGTCATTAAGAGAGCAGTTTTTCTTTGAAATATTCGTTAATTTTCGCGCTAGTTGGGGGCGATTAATTGGGTTAATTGAAGTGATTAAGATAACTATGGACATCGGTGACTCGGCCCGAATTGAGGGATGTCAATTGAAGGCGAGATATATCGAAACATCGTCGGGAAATTCTTCTATTGACGAGCTATTTGGTGGAGGTGATTTTTCATTCATTTCTTTTTTTTTTTAAGAAAAGCCCCATTCTTTTTCAATGAAAATGCTATAGTATTTTATATTATCTTCAAAACCTGGAAAATTACAGTAATATTTTATTTTTTCTTCAAAAGCAACAGTGATCTTAATTTTCATCCACAAACTACCGTAATTCTTTTCAGGTCTCCCGAACTCGTCGATTATCACGCTCGATGAGATGTCCTCTAAATGCTACGCCCCAATTCTGGCCAAGTACTTTCTCGCGGAGGGCAAAAACCACGGACATCAGCTAGTGGTGGCCGGGCCGGGCAATTTTGACAAGTACGGTAATTTGTTTTAAATTAAAATACAGTAATACCTTTGAATTTCGAAAGTAAAAAAGTAGAGTACTCTTTAAAATTTTTAAATTGGAAGAAAAATAACATCTTTCTCGATTTAAAAAATATACTGTAGAGTAAAGTCGTTTTTTTCAGAATGGACCAATACCTGAAATTGCCGTCGTTGATCTCGAATAAGGATTCTGAATCCTCGATCACGCCCTCGACTTCGATGTCACGGGATGCTGATGATGAAACGATGCGCATTGCGTGGAGATACGCCAATACGCCACAAGTCGAATCCACCGTGGGAAAGCAGAAACAGGCAAAGTACCGTAGTCCTTGCTTTTTTTTATTTATCTATTTTGTTTAAATTATGGCAATTTTTTAAAGTTGTCTTTTTTAGAAATCGCTACGATTTGGGAAAAACTGAAGAACTACAAAAAGAAAACGACTTCCGCCTTTTCTATGTCAGTCCAGAATTTGACGTATCCTACCAGGAACTTTATCAGGTTTTTTTTTTTTTTTAAATTTTGGATCATTTTTGAAATTTTTTTTCAGAAACTCCAAAATCTCCTTCAAGAAGACGATTTCAGCAAGACGAAAACGGAGAGAAAAATTGGTATTTCCTATTCTTCAAGAAGTCGACATTTTAAACATTTTCAGGAAAGCCCCTCGTGAAGAAATTCGTCCGGGTGGTGATCGATGGAATGGGGTTACCGATTTGGAAAGATGACGAAAATTTCGAGCGATTTTTGGCGTTTCTTCCGAATTTAACAAGGTAGATTTTTTTATTTGAAAAACATTTTCTAAAATTTTATTTTTCATTTCAATTTTTTTAGTTATAACTTTCAGAAACGCCTACGTCATAGTATATCTCCTTACAAATCCCTCCCGCCTTTCCGAAAAACGTCAACGCGCTTTGGAAATCGCTTCGGACGGCTATATTCGTCTGCAAGCTATCGAGGAAGAGGAGAGAAAGACCATGGGACCGATGGACAAGTAATTCATTATTTTTACCTTTCCTAATTACTTAACGTTGAGATAATTACCTTAATTAGCTATCTTGATAAACTTGACATTATAAAACCAGTAGAAAAGTAAGCTGCGAAATTACATTTTATTCGCCACTTTACTCTTCCGACTATGTAAATTCTTACGATATATTTAATCGCTCTAATTAAGTCGATTTAGTGATTTAATTACCCGCATTTCAGATTCCACGGCTACTTTCGAATCATCAAACTTCCCCGACTTTCCGCGGCCGGTCATTTCTGCCCTCCAGTAGTCGATTTGGTCTTTGAGTTGCATCGAAAATCGTTCGACGTCAAAATTCTCCACCTCCCGCCCGCAGTGGGCGAAGACGAAGTGAAGGCGAAAAATCGGCCCGGCCAGCAGATGACACTGTCTTGTCAGAACAAGGACCTGGAATTCTGAAAATATGGGTGCGTAGCGTTACGTACCAAAAACCTTTGGTACGTAACGCCCTAGACGGGCTGAGGCG
>LIAE01008627.1:204114-269912 GCA_002287525.1 Diploscapter pachys | reverse complement strand
TATTTGGCTCATCCGCTAAACAAATTGCATCAGGATAATGCTAAAGTAAATTGCATAAAATTAAAATTTGCATTGGATATAAAATAACATAAATGGCTTATTGTTCATGATTTTGCACGATTTTTTTTCCATTTTTACATCATAATATTTTATTGCATTATTTTATCAACTTTTAATTTATCTTCACCTCATTAAGATAGTTTCGTAAATTTTCTCCTTTCAAGTTAAAAACCATTCCATAAATTGTTGTAAATACGATTCCACATAATATTCCTAGTTCCGCCAAATTCACTAGCACTTCGGGTAATACAAATATCTGAATGAACAGATGTTATGTCTCGTATTTGTATATACAAATTTTAAATAAATTTACACATTGACTTCTGCAGAGTTTTTTATGTCGATAGTAAAACGTCAGCATTATTAGGAGCAAGGTTAAAATATGCATATCAAGAGTGATCATCTAAAAATGAATTGTATCGTTCATTACATATTAGAAGATAACTCTTTCATCTTTCTTCCTTCCCCTGTTCACACTATTTTACGGCATTCGCACTGTAAAGGAAAGAAAAGAAAAAGGGTCTGCATTGCACAGCGAGAGGGAGACTAGTGAAGTGTCGTAAGATCGTGGCAATGGGAAGGAGAGAGAGTTAACTTCTAATTTGAAATGAATGATATGAACAAATACTTATCAAAAATAAGTACCTACCCCTACTAAATTCGCTGGTAGAATTGAAGAAAAAATGCCATGTGATAATATTCCGAAAACTAAAATACCGTAAATTTTCTAATAGAAGCCCTTCACCCAAAATGTCAGAACAACCCAATATCCTACTCAAATCATCTCGAGATGAGTTTTATAATTTTCTTTCGAATATTTGTAGCAGATTTACTTCTGATTAAAATTTTTTACGATGATTAGATGAAGAGTTATGAGGGTTTGAAAATTTCGAATTTTTGGAAGGTTGAATAATAGGAGCCCCGGACTTCTATTAGAGGACTTACGGTATATGTATTGTTAATGTGAGTAATATCCTTTGATAACTTATTTTAAATTGATCTTACCTGGAAATAAAATTACGGAATTATCAAGAAAATTGACGAAAATATCAGCTATAGACGTGCAAAGTTGAACAGATAGTATGAAATACTTGTAACTCCGCATAGAGTGAGGTGATTTCGTAATAATTAACGTTATAGATATAGCTGATAATATCAATGATATCACACCGAAGCTCCGCTGGATTGGTATTAACCAACTAGCTGGTTTGACTGTAAAATTGGAGTTGTCACACATCGCATGCAGACACTTGAAGATTCTGAAATATGTATCATACGTTATGATTATTCTTGAAATTATTTTTTTAAATCAATAAAAACTCGTACTGAAAATCGAGTTCTTAATTCCACTTAAGTTATAAATAATTCATATATTCGCTAAAGTTTTCCATCAGTTCTCTGCTAGAGAAACGAAAGCTCGAGAAAAATGCATATTTTGATCGAAATAATTGCCCAATTTCAGTGTTTTTTTTTCTTTCTAACAACGAATAAAGCAGGCAATAGAAGGCTAACAGGTGATATTTCGAAGCTCACCTGCATTGAAACGTTTTACCGAAAATGTTACCTAGAACTATAAGAATATTTCATTAAGCGTAATCATCGAATTTTAAATGCAACGTGATCATTTAGAATATGTTATTTTAAGTTAGCCTTAACTTTAGAAAATCCAACGTAGGAAAACCAGCTATATCAGCTTGCAATATTTTTATTCAAATAATAATATTTTTTCAAAGATAATCCATTTTTGATAGTTTGTCATTTTTCCAGACGGTCTAATCTCTCCCTCAGACCTGTCGAAGTACACGACGAATCGCCGTGGCAAGCGGAACGCGTTCACCAAATTCACACGTCGAGTGCGTCGCTGCTGCTGTGTCAGGTATGATTTTTCTTAAAAATATGTTCATTTTTAAAAATATATTTTACTTATAATTTATTCTGATTTTTGCAGATGTCTCTGCTTCCTGAAGGACTCGTGGTGCTTTATCAAATTCGCGAAATCCCACTACATTGACTATCCAAGAGCGCCGGTGGGATTTTTTTGAGATTTTGAAAAGATAAACATTTTTGATAGTTAAAAGCCTTATTTCTGGTGAATTGTTCAATTCTATGCCATTTTTTCAGATCTACGACCCGCCCGAGCACACGGGCGAGCTGATTTCCCTGTTTGAGGCACAGAGTGCTCGCGGCTGGTGGCCGATGCTGCGCAATGGACCTCCGGAGCAGAAAGATGTTGGATTTGTTTTATTTTTCGAAAATCTTCAGCATTTCAATGTTACTGAAAATTTCGAAATGAAATTGAAATGCTCTTCACGTTGAACCATTAGTGAGGTTTGTATTAGAGTTCAGAAATTAGAATTGATCGTTTTTGGCTGCGTAATTTTTCTCCCCAAATACTTTCTCGCTTTTTCCTTTTTCACGCCTTGAGAGGAAAAATTATGCGGCCAATCTTTTTCAAATACTTTAGTAAAGAAAATGAAATTTTTCTCGAACGACTAAATTTACTGATTGATTTTCCAGTCGGGGGGCGACAAGCGTCGGAACAATTCAAAGTTGGTGAAGTACAAGGACAAAGAGGCGCAATACTGCATGGGGCTGGTCGAGATGGAGATGTGCCTCGTCACTCAGGATGAGGCCAGGAAGGACCCTGTCGGCAAGAAGAGGAAGAAACCTAATCATGCAAGAGATTTTTTTCTGAATTGAAATTTTATTGGAATTTTCAGAGTCCCTACCTCCCTAAACCGCATCGCTCCAAGTGGAACTATTTCTGGATTTTGTCGAGGTAAACTTTATCTTTTTTCAAATTTGATATTTTTCTCCTGAATTTTTAGACAGAATTTCTCATTATCATCGTTCCTTTTCTAAGAATTCTGATTCAAATTCAAACAAATATTAGAAGAAAAGCCTTAAAAACTGATTTTTCAAAAACACTTTTTCCAGATTCCGTCCTTGCTGCCGGACGTTCTGGCGTCGATACGGCATCACGATTGTGATCTGGGTGATCTTCATCCTGCTCATCGCGCTGTTCTTTTTCGCACTCATCAATAAGTGGCCCGAGATGGTCGTTCTCATTATCACCGACATTTTCTAAGTCTTGCATCGATTACAGTAAGCCCTCACCAAACTGTCGCAATCCCTCTTCTACAGTATCCTTTTGCACTTGTCTTTTATTTATGTAGCAATACTGTAACCATTCACCTCTCCAAAGCTAGCCTTCATTTTACCGTTCTGGACATACCAGGCCTTATCATCCATTGAGAGAGAGAGAAACGTTCAAATCCATAACGAAAAGCATGAAATAAATGTTTCCATGGAAAGTGCAATTTTTGGAAATTAAAAGATTTTGAAGAGTTTGTAAATTTCGAAAAATCGGAAAGATTTGTAACTTGTCAAATCTACGGCTTCTAGTATGAAGTGAGTCTTTTTAGAGATTAGAAAGGCATTTTTATCCCTCGAAAAGATTATTGCATATAATTTGAGCATACACGGGTCTGAAGCTACAAACCCCGAATCAAAGTAGAGATTTGATTTCCAAAACAAGCATTTATTTGACGGATAAGTTGTTTTCACCATCACCAATTAGAAAACAGTGATAAGAAATCATAAAACAATCAACAATTTTGATAAATAGAAGGTCTTCAACGCATAAAATTCTCAGTTTCACCATAATTTTTACTGTTCGAAATTGAAAATACTGACTCGGAAGAAGTTATCCGAGGATTGCATCTTCAAAACGAACAGGATATTTCAAAGGCATTGGATAAAATAGCTCGAATTGTTGTGATAAAAGAAGATCAATTTTGGAAACTCAAGTTGGGAAAACAAATGAAAAGATAACACACAAAACATGACCCCTCACATAAAGATTTCAGAGAATATTATAGCCTTTTATAAAATTCAATAAAACAGCTCTATTGAATCACAAAATTGAGCTAAACTTCTAAAATACTGTAATTTTTTCTTGCTCGATTTTATGATCAACAATAAATTATTTTTGAAACATCCGGCTAGAAAACAAACTTATCAAACTTCTTGATAATGCATAAAGCTGCTTTATCAGCATTTTTCTCAAATTTTCAAATTCACGTTGGGTGGGCTCTATTAACTTTTCAAGAAGTTAAATTTTCAAAGAAGTATTTTCTAGCCGAATACATTATAAAATCATATTTTCACAGAAGAATTGGGAGAAATGATGATGATGGCCATTTTCAGACTAGTCTTGAATTGTTCCAACTAGTAGCTCCTGCCGAAGAGGGCGAAGAATTTGGGCTTGTTCGAGCAGGAAGGAAGCAGGCACTTGTCAGGCAGAGCTTCTTTTGGCTGAAAATTGAAAAGGTAAGAAATTTGTTTCGTTAGAAATTAACTTCAATTTAAAGTTTAGGAATACTAAATATATTTTTATAATTCTTGTTGGATCTAAAATGGATGTGATATTGAAATGGGAAAATTTAGGTAAAAAGTAAGCTTGAAAAGTCTGAAGTTATCAAATTTTAAAATGCGAAGGAAAAATAGAAGGTAGAAATCATTTGGACCTGTTCCAAAGGAATGCAGAGGGTCTTGGCGCCCATTTGTGCCTGTCCGCTGCCATCCACTTCGTCCCTTGTTGAGGCCTTTTTGATTTCATCTTCGCACGAGGGCTCTCCTAAAATTTGAAATTTTATTTTCTTCAAGATCAATTTGGAAACTACAAAACAACAAGACGATGGAGTAACCACTGAAAATTTCCAACATTTTTGCTACTCCGCTCTATACAATTTCGATGTCTTTTTGTCACGTTGACTTGTAATTTCCAAATCATTTTAAAAGAACTTCAACCAACCGCAGAACGGAGCGAGAATGATGCATTTGTCGTTGAGCAGCTTGTTGAACTCCTCCAAATTAGAGGTCGTTTTCAGGTGCTCGTCGCGCAGAGATTTCACTCTAAAAATTAGGTAAAATTTTGAATTTATAAGAAAAATCGTTATTTTTATTTCTACAATATGTTTTCTCATTTTTAACACTAAAAATGAAGGTAATTAAAAATTCAGAATAGAAAGCTAATTCTTTTAATTTCTTATCGAAAAACAATAATTAAAAAAGCTCACTTCTGGTACATTCTGTTGTGGATGTCATCGAGCAGGCTCTTGATCTCCCCGGTTAACCCCTCATTTTTGATGGCTCTCTTCTCTCCATCAAAGCGAATCACCGCAGTTACCTGGTTGTTCTTCATGTCACGAGGGCCGATCTAGAAAAAATCAATTTTATGAATTTTTATTGGATTTTTTTTAAATTTCACAAACCTCGATACGAATGGGCACTCCTTTCAGCTCCCAGTGGTTGAATTTCCATCCGGGAGAAACGTTGTCTCTAAAAATTCAAACTAGATTTATCAGTTTTCGAGAATTTTCATATCCTAATTTTTTAGATGCCATGATAAAATAAGGAGGTTAATAATCAAAATTTTTAAATTGAAAATTCGAATTTAGCATTAAACCATCCTAATTAGGATAGAGTAAAAGAAATATGGCTTTCCCACCTCAAATCACTCTCAGCCCTGACCTCCACGTTCATCAGCTGCTTGACGACTTCGTTCGCAGCGTTGTTCAGTTCGTCGCGTTGCGCTTCCGTTGTCTGGGCCGTGATTCCGACAGGGATCACAATCGCCTGGAATTTGAAAAAAAAAATCGTATTTTTGTGCATTTGTATTACTTGTGTTTAATTAAGAAAAGCAAGGATTAGCGAACTTTAAAATCGTGTCTATCGTCATAAATATTTAAAGTCGTTATTAGGTTGAACGATATTTCGGGCTACTTTTGATAGAAAAATGCATAGAAAAGTAAGCGGATTTCGTTCAACCTAACATCTGTCATCTTTTAATGAAATGGGTTATTTTACCTGAACAGCAGCAACTCGGGGAGGCAGGACGAGTCCGTTGTCGTCGCCGTGGATCATGATCATCGCTCCGATCGTGCGCGTCGACAGACCCCACGAATTCTGGTACGCGAACAGCTGGAAAAATATTTGAAATAAAACAATTAGCCGAAAATCACAAGAATTCTGGGTGAGGATAGAAAATTTCGTTTAAATGATATTTTATGAAATAGAAAAATCGAAACTCACTTTATCCTTGGAGTTGGGATCCTCGTAAGAGATGTCGAACATTTTGGAGAAGTTCTGTCCGAGATGATGGGACGTTGCGCCCTGAATGCCCCTGCCATTGCAGGGCACATAGGCCTCGACCGTGGTCGTGAAGTCACCGCCAGCGAATTTCTCCTGGAAACCAACAATTTGAAAATCGCGAAGAAAAAGACACATACAACTCTTTGGAAAAACCTACGAAGTTTCTAAAAAAAAAATATTTGGGAATCTCGAAATACGAGCCCTCGAGTTGTGCGGAAAGTTCATGAGTTTTTTAGAAAGTGTTGATAAAGAAAAAGAATGAGGTTTTCAAGCTTATTCGTGTAGAAAAGCGTAAAATCGTCTAAAATTCGAATAAAACTGAATTTTGGACCTTCTCGCTCTTCCTCCCCTTGATGACTGGGACGGCCATCAGGTCGGTGTAGACTCCCGCATAGAGGTCCAGAATGTCGAACACCTCCTTCTCTGCGTCCTTGTAGTTCGAAAAAGCCGTGTGGCCTGGAACATATTAGTCAATGAGATTTGAAATTTCAATAACAAATAACAATTTTTTTTTTTTCAATTTTAAAATTTCCACTATTTTTTAAATGAAAAAAAAAATAATCCAATTTTTACCTTCCTGCCACAAGAACTCGCGGGTACGAAGGAAGGGAGTGGGGTGCTTGAATTCCCAGCGCTAAAATCACGAATTTTTAAAGAGTCAAAAAAAAACAAAGGGAAAAAACACATACGACAACATTGCACCACTGGTTGAGTTTGATGGGCAAATCCCTGTGCGACTGGACCCATTTCCTATAGGAAGGGTACATGACGGTCTCCGAGGTGGGGCGGATCGCGATAGGCTCCGCCAGGTCCGACGAGCCAGCGCGAGTTACCCAGGCCACCTAAAAATATCAATGAAAATACTAGTATTTCGGCAACCTGGAAAAAGTCGTTGCATCGTTCCATAAGAAATAGCATATGGGGGAGAGAATCATTTCCCTAACAGAACCTACTCGATTTCGTCTGCAGCGATGCAACTACTTTTTCCAAATTTTTAAAAATTGAACAATAATTCAAACTGATGAAAAATAGGAAAATTATTTGAAAAAAAACACATTTTCACCTCTGGCGCGAAATCGGCGATGTGAGTCTTTTCGCGCTCGAGCGCGGCGTTGCTGACGAACATCGGGAAGTAGCAGTTCTTCACGCCCAGTTTCTTGATGCCCGCGTCGAACCAGGCCTGCGAAATTTGTTATTTTTTATCAATTATTTTATCGCAAAAAATTGTTTTCTCAAATTTGGATCAAAAATTATTTTAGAGAAAAATGATACCTGAATATGTTCCCAAACGGCATAGGACCAGGGACGCAACACATAGCAGCCGGACACGTCGTAGTACTCGATCATTTCAGCCTTGGTAATCACCTGAAAATCATTTTCTTCGAGAAATTCAAATAAAAAATCTAAATGACTAGGAATATTTTTCGAAAATTGCGGAAAATTATGAGAAGAAATTTACCTGACTGTACCATTCGGAGTAATTCTCGTCCTTCTTGATTTCAATGCCGAGTTTCGTCTTTTTGCCATCGCCTTCGGCTGCCTGCTGCTGCGGTTTCTTCTCTTCCTTCTTTTCAGGCTCAAAATTGGAAGTTTTAGAAAAATAATAGACAAAGAAGAGGTTCTTCTAATACTGACATTTTCAAATTTTTAGAAATTTCAAATAACTATAAAAAATGTAAAATATTTTCTAAAATAAAATTTACCTTCTTCTTGTCCTGCCTGCCTCCACCCTGACCACCAGCGGGAGCATAGTCCTGTCCGGTCGCCTCCTTGTAGGCCAGCTTCAACTTGAGCAGTTTGTCGATGGCCTCTTTCTTCACTTCCTGAAGAAAAATAAAAATTATAGATTTTTAGCAGATTTATGAAGAGTAAAAAAATTAATTCAAAATAATTCAACCTCCGAAGTGGCCTTGTCGGATTTGAGACGACGGACCTCGTCTCCCTGCTGCACAATTTGTTCTTCCAATTCCTTCGCGACCACCATCTTTTAGTTGCAGAAAACTCGAGAATTCGCAAGATTTCAACCCAACTAAAAATTAGCAACCGTAAATAATTTACGAAAAGCACAAATTTTAGACTAGCTGGGAAATGATCATGAAATAAAAAATTTCAGGCTAATTTTCAAAATTTGTCTCAAAGAAAAAGAATAAATTCCTAAAAAGTTTAGGAAAGATCAATATTTAGAAATTAATCATTTAGAAGAGCTCGTAGGTGCCCATGAAAATCAAAAATCTCATGCTAATTTATAAAAGAGGCACAATTCGGTGTAAGATTTCCTAAAATTTCACAATAATGTGTGTGGGGGGGAACTGGAACTGCACAATAGAAAAGAAGAAAGGAATGCAAAGGCGGGACACGGAAATTCTGCTCGAAGAAAACGATAAAAACGAAGTGAAAAAATCAAAGCGATGAAGCCTGCGACTGAAAGAAAATGCAAATTTATTTCAAAAATGAGGGAAATAAAATGTCTCTGCTAACTTTTATTGAATTTTCACTGTGCATGGATTTTAGGATTTTTATAATCTTGAGGAATGATGGCGTAAGATATCAGGAGGAATTGATCAAAAGTGATAAGAGAAGATAGGTAAAGATGAATTTGGAAGAGAGTTGGAGAGATGTCGGCCGATCGATGAAAGAAATCGGGGAGAAATAGGTGTGACTGAAGAGAGAAGCAAGTTTCGATCCGATTTTTATCTTTCTTTCATAGCATTTGAAAAAATGACTGTTTCAGTGCTTTGATAGCGAATTTTGGAATTTCGGAAAATGGTTGATGAGTTTCTTGGAGGAAATGATGAAATTTTGAGAAATTTGGAGGAAAATTTAAAAATCGCATTTCACAGTTCTTCACTGCGAATTATGCAAAGTAGTTGTTTATTTTTCACTTTTCATCGGTGTTTTGTTCATTTTTCCTACGAAAACTTACCTTTTCAAGCAAATCTTTCTGCTGATGAGTAAGCCATTATGAATTCGTCGTTTCGTCGCATTCAGTTGACAGCGACCTTGAAACCAAAACAGTCTCACGCCTATTCGGAAAAAACAGCCTTAGTCAGATTGCGATTCTGACCGTTTTTCTCCTGGTATTCGGAAAGTTTCCAATTTGATGAAATGGCATAGAGCTATGAGATGATAAAGGATGGTAGGGAACCGTTTTCCTCTTCGTTTTACCATTTCCAAAGTTGAATTTTGCAAAATATGTTTCTTCCGATTTTCTATTCATTTTGTCATGATTTATCCTATTTTATTCGCTATTTCCTAATATGGTTGAGGGATTTTCTTCGAATGTTTTATCATCAGAAAGCCGTGTGCATATTGTAGTTTTCAATATTACCCTCTTCCTCTGCGTGTCTAACGTTATGCTACGCTATTTGATAGCAGAGTCAGAACGAGAATAGGCGTGAAATGGCCTTTTGCCAGGTGCGTCAACGGCCTCTTTTCCCTAGAAATGGAATTTTCATGTTGCTTTTCTCTGACTTTACCATTTAACTGACTATTTCTCTATTTCTATGATTCTCTTCTTCTCTCATTTTCACGAAATATCTCCACCTTACCCTTCCTCTCTTCTTTTGTCTTTGCAATTTCAGCATTCTCATTACTCTGGCCTCTCTTGCCTCCCCTCTTCATCCTGCCAATTTATATTCGCCTTTCATTTTATCGTTCGAAAGATTAGGGCTTATCAATTTTCGTGATATCTTTATCGCCCATTTTATCATGTATCAATCGATATTGTCATTCCTTTTCGGGAAACTTGCTGGAACAGTTCTACAGGGTTTACAAAAATCATCAGTAATTTCTCATCGTATGATTAAAAAAATAAGAGCGAAAATCAAACTTGTCATAATCAATAACCTAATATTACTTATCGTGCTGATTTTTAAATGGTAATCAAACAAATTTCTTAGAATAAATCTCAGTCCAAAGTGCAAAATCCTGAAAATCTCCTGCAAGGATGATTAATTCCTATCGATTAGAGGACGAGAACTTTTTAGAGCGCATGTGATAGAGGTGCATTTTCATCGTTTTTACCAGGAATTTGTAGAATTGCGCTAATGTTTAGTTTCTATTTCTTCCATCGTCGATTTTAGACACAAATGTCAAACACTCTGTATCTCTGACCTTTGCCGTAGACAAACACAGAACAACGATAAAGTCGACATTGAACTTATGAACTTTGACTTCCAGCATGAAAGTTATGTATTTCGTATAATTTTCTCGTTAAACTATAATATTTTGCTTCTTGGTGATATTATTATTATTATTAATTTCTATTCTCGGGATTTTTACTTATCACCAAGCAAATTGATCATAGATTTTTTATTGAGCTTAACTTTCGATTAAAACGTGAAAATTCTGTGATTTCTGCAAAATTTTGGCATATATGATATTTTTCAAGAAATTATTTTTAGTTAAATCTAGTATCATTTTTTATTAAATTATTCATTGATTTGTTTATTGGCATTAATTTTCAACCAGAAATTCCCTATTTTGCAGAACATTTTGTTTCGGCTCATTGATTGTCTTTGCAATTGTTATTGACTTCAGTTCTAAATCAGGAATATTCTTTCACCAAATGACTTTGATTTATAAACTTGACATTTCGATCTGAAACATGATGCTTGATACTTCGTACAAGATTTCTTTCGCTTTTAAATTTACTCTATTTTCAGATTTGGAATATTCTTTTGTCAATATCTCGATCTCATCACTGGGTGCTTATCCTTGAAGTTTTGTAGGAAAATGGAGACGGATAATTTGATGGGTGGAGACAAGGTCTCAATGGAAAATTTCGCGCTTCTTCGAGTTCTGGGGAAAGGAGGTAATTTTTTTTCTTTAAAGTAAGGAAATTATAATTTTTATGATATTATTATTTTCATCTTGATTCATAAATAATCAAAATTGTCGCAAACCGCATCAAAGATCAATGGTTTGCGTTCGATTTTTGTGACCTTGAGAGGCATATGAGTAGGAATAGATGAAATTGGCTGAATTAGTAATGATAAGAGCGATAAGATTGGTAATCATAGACAGAAAATTTATTAGTTTGCTGTGATACCCAGAAATATTGCAACATGAAAATAGTTTGAAGAACAAACAAAATGTTTCTTTTAATTTTTTATTTCAGCCTATGGAAAAGTATTTCTGGTCCGAAAAATCGGAGGCAAGGACCACGGTCAATTGTACGCGATGAAAGTGCTTAGAAAGACTCGGGTACGAAAATGTTGAAATGAAACTGGACAATTATCTAAAATTTGTCGATTCAGGTAATTTCAAAGCAGAAAACACTGGAGCACACGATTGCTGAGAGAAAAGTGCTGGAGAAACTCAGAGGACTGCCCTTCCTTGTCAATCTCTACTATGCGTTCCAGTCGGAAAGCAAACTACATATCGTTATGGGTCAGATTTAAATAATTATTAGAGAAAAATTTTAGAGTAATAATAAAAAAAAAGAAAAATATACCTCATTTGCAATCTGAAATAAGATAAAGTAAAATGTTTTCTTCCGAAAGAAAATTCTATGCTCTTTCACAAGGAATCTTGAGGAATTTATAACAACTATTTTTATTTTTTTTTCCAGAATACGTCCGAGGCGGTGAGCTCTTCACTCATCTGTGCTCCCGAGGATCGTTCGATATTCCAACGACCAAATTCATCGTCGCGGAATTAATCGTTGCCATTAACGCTCTGCACGAGAGGAAGATTCTCTACAGAGACATGAAATTGGAAAACGTTCTTCTGGATGAAGAGGGACACATCAAATTGACTGATTTCGGACTCAGCAAACTATTGGAACCAGAAGATCTGGAGAGGGCTAATTCTTACTGTGGAACTATCGAATACATGTTAGTCTTAAATTAATTTTCTATGAAATGAAGAAAAAATAACATTGGAAAAGGTTTCTTGATCGATATGCAGATATTGATCTATCTGAGTTAGAAGTGAGCATTAATTTCTGTTCCGCTCCTTCTCTTGAAAATTTTATCCTGTTTTCTATTCGTTTCTGATCGGAATATTATAGCATTTCTAGACTAAAGATTTTACCACTTTCAGGGCCCCCGAAGTAGTGAACCGTCCTGATGGCGGCTACACGGACGTGGTCGACTGGTGGTCGATGGGGGTTATTTGCTTCGAATTGCTGACTGGATGCAGTCCATTTACTGTGGATGGAGGGCAGAACTCTTCCAAGGAAATCGCCAAAAGAATTTTGACGAAGAAGGTTCCTTTCCCGAGGGTAAGAACCTTATTTGAGAAATTAGTTTTTTTTCGGATCAATATTATTCTGCTCCTGAACTGAATGAGTATTCCTAAATAATGCTTTCTGAAAATACGACTATTTAAATATATATATATATATATATATATATATTAGGACATGAATCCGGATGCCAAAGATTTCATCGCTCAATTACTCGAGAAGAATCTGGAGAAGCGACTTGGCTACAAAGGAATCGACGAAATAAAGCAGCACAAATTCCTGCGTGATATTGACTGGGACAAGGCTGAGAAGAGACAAATGAAGCCGAGAATCGTGCCCAACATATCTCATGATGTGAGACGATAGATTTTCTATTAGGACAATTATTCGTCTAAAAGTGAATTATTTCAGTTGGACGTACAAAACTTTGCTCAAGAATTCATCAACCAACAGCCCCTTTACTCTCCGGCTGAAAGCCCCATGGATTCTCACACGCTATTCAGAGTAAGTTATCATTTTTCATAAGTTTTGTCATTTACGTGCATTTCCATATTGAAAAATATCTAAATCCGGACTTTGATAGTTCTTTTCTACCTTCATAAAAATTACTTGATCTTCTATAAAAAAAAAAAAAACTTCTGACCTAAAAGAAGTTCCATTTACTAATTCTCATAAAGCTAGAAACTTTTGGAATGACAAGTTTAGAAATTTAAATGCCTAATCCTTTTCTCTCCACATTTCACAGAAGAGATTTTCATCCTTTCACTAAAAAGGGATTAGAATTTGTTATCTGATTATCCAAGAATTTGATCCGACTGATCCGGATTTAAAAGGATTTAGTGATAGAAAAAGATGAAAAGATATCTTACATATTGGGGTTTTTTTGGCGAACACGTTATAATCAGAAAAAAAACACATCTTATCCTTCCAAAATTTACATGAAAATGGAGATAACTTTTGAGACTTGGTACAATTTAAACATACAACGAATTTGGATGAGGAGCATTTAAGATGATATTAGGAGTATTCAAGTAAACAAATTCAGGGCTACTCTTATGTTTCACCCTCAGTGATCTTTGCAAATGACAATGTGATTGGAGAGGAATTACTTGCTGAAGACATACAGACAATTCTCGCGACTTCGCCCTTCTTCAAAGCTTTCCGAATGGACAAGACCGAGAAAGGACTACTTGGAAGGGGATCGTTTTCTGTTGTCAGGCAATTTTTAGCATCTTTAATGCAGATAGTTCTTCTCACTTTTGATTAAATATGGAAAACTGATCACGGTTAGTTTTTATCTGGGACTTTTTTCATCAAAAATATAATGACTCCATTTTCATTACGTAATCAAAAATTGCGCAAATATTTTCCGTATTGCGACATACTTTGCGTTTTTGCGTGGTATTGAACACGGATTTTTGAAAATGTCGATAAAATCATTTTATCAATCGCCCGTAAAATTCTATGTTATTAAGCGGCGAATAAGCCTAATTGATTGCTGATGCGTGGCGATATTTTCAGTGCTACGCAATTTATATTGATAGTTAAGGAATTGATAAGGACATGGAGAGAACATATTCGTAGTTTATGTTTATTCTTAGAAAGTTTCAAATAATCCTAAAGGGAAAGATGTCATTATATATCATTTATTTATTTATTTGGCGAAAAATATAAATTTCGCATAATTAAATGAAATGTAATTTATGCGAAATTGCGTATTCTTTAGAGAATCTATTTGTATCGTAATTTCAGACGATGCGAGCGAATCTCGGACGGAGCGGCTTTCGCCGTGAAGATCATCTCGAAGAAATTCGCAGCTCAAGCACACAGAGAAGCTCGGATTCTGGAGACAGTTAAAGGCCACCCGAATATCGTGCAATTCGTCGAGGCACATCAGGATCAACTGCATTTCTATATCGTCACAGAATTACTGACTGGAAAGGAGTTACTAGAGAGAATCAGGAAATTGGAGAGATTTACGGAGGTTCGATATAACAACTTTCTCTGAAATCATTTGAATCTTACAAAAAATTATATTTTCTTGTATAATTTTCAGTTCATTAGATTGGATAATTTAGTAAAATGGAGGATATAAGATTTTTAGGCTGAAGCAGCAGAAATCATGCGTCAAATAGTGTCGGCAGTTGCTTTCCTTTTCCAGAATAGAATCGTGCACAGAGATATCAAGCCAGAAAATATCATCTTCGAAAGTGATGATCCACATGCGCGTTTGAGACTGGTTGATTTTGGGTAAGTATAAATACCTGAAGGAGCATCTTTCTAAATTCAATAAGATTCGTCTTTTCACATTTCATATGCCACCATCAAAATTATGTAGAATATCCATCAGAAATGATTATTATTATGAAATGAATAAATACAGAAATTTTAGTAATAACGAGTCCATTTTTTCAGATTCGCTCGCTACTTGCCCACGAACGTCGAGCAGCAGTTAAAGTCAGTTCGAAAAATGTAGGCAGCATCCAACTTCTTATAATTGAAAAACTATTGCTACAAGTTGTCGTTGTGTGATATGAGAAATGGACTGGGCGGGTGGATTTCGTGAAATATTTAGAATAGACAAAATGTGATTTGGTGCATGAAACTTAAACTATTGTGACGGCCAATTTTAGTCGGAAAATGCATAGCACGGTTTTATAGACTTTTCTTCTTGAAAATTGTCGTAATTTTTAGAGTATTATGATTTTTGAATTTATAAAATCCTACCTGAATTGATTAGGTTCCAGTTCACGATCACACAAAAATGACTTGCATTCGATTGAATGCTAATTCGATATTTTGGCATTTTCGTATCAAGTTGGCTGCTGCTAGATTAGAAATAATGTGCAGTTATTATGAGTTCTACTATATTGTAAATTAGCATAAATTTATAAACTAGGACTCCATGCTTCACTCTGCAATATGCCGCTCCTGAGGTATTGGATATGGGTGATTCTCAACCGGAATATACCGAGATGTGCGACTTGTGGAGCATCGGAGTTATTCTGGTAAAGATAGTGTTCAAATTAAATTTACGTGACTTGAAAAAGTAAATGCACATTTTTATGAAATTGCAAAATGATAAAAGAAAGTAACCGAATTACAATGTATCGAACAATTCTGCCTTGAAATTTCTAAATTTTTAATTTACATTTTACGTTCAATTCATAAGAAGATCAGTGTTGAATTAATAAATGGAAGAAAATATCAATTCGATTTTTCCTAACGAGTTGAAATCCAGTTCACAATGCTCTCCGGTCAAGTTCCCTTCCATGCCCGTTCTCGTAACGAATCAGCTAACGACATCATGAGAAGAATCTGTAAAGCTGAATTCTCGTTCGAAGGCGATGCCTGGAAGAACGTCAGTGAAGATGCGAAGGAATTGATTACGGGTTTGGTTTTTATTATAATTTCAGGTAATTATTTTGGTGTTCAGGTCTTTTGACGGTCGATCCAAATAAGCGACTGACAATGCAACAGCTGCAGAGCCATAAATGGCTGCGATCGACTGCTTTGGATACGCCCTTGCAAACACCATCGATTCTCCCATCGTCTGTCGGTATGAATTTAATATATTTAGAATGATAATATTAGAACAGTCGGGGTGTGTTGCTGATATGAAATGAAAGTAGACATAAAGTAATGAGGAATAATATTATTTTCTTCATCAATATATATAAAATAAATTTTTTCAATTATAAATTAATAAATTTTATGGGAAGAAATATTGTTTGAATATTTCAGACGAGTCATTCAACGAAACTCTTCGTGCATTCCTTCATGCAAATAGAGACGGCTTCCATTTGCTCGATGTGGCTGCAGCTCCTTTGATGAAGAGAAGAGGCATCAAAAGGCAAAGTGGAGAGAAGGACAATGCTGCACAGACTTCGACAAAACGGTATTTGCAAATAGCTTTTGTCATTTAAATTTAAAGGTATTCATTACTTATTTTTTTTTTAATTTCGTTTAGATTTTAAAACTTAATCTGAGCAATAATTTATTCTAAATACTTGTAACTTATTATAATTAAAGGTGTCGAATAAATTGTGTATCTAGCTGAATATTTATCGATTTATTTGAAATTTCTATTTAGAGCCCCAGCCTTTGAGCAAATCGCAGAAGGAGATGAAGGAGGCAGCAGTGCTTCGAGGCCAACGAGTCTGGGAATGCTGACAAATGAGCCGATGATGGCTTATAGAGAGCCTAATTCTGGGACGATCAGAGAAACGAGGGGATCTGATTCTTCCTAAAGATTAATATGGAATCGAGTAAGTTCATAAAGTGGTTTGAAGAAAATAGCCACGTAGCCATCGGTAGAAATATTATTTAGAGATACGCTAGGTAGAGTAGAATCAGGTAGAGTTCATTTTCGCACACTATTTTACCTGGCGGCTACGTGACTACTCTTCGAAATTTTCTTAAATTTATCTATAATTTCCTTCAAATTTAAAATATTAGTGGTATAGCAATTCCAAATATCTGACCAAACCATTTCGACCTATAATCTGATTTTACTATTTTCTTGGACAGTCTTCCGTGTGTTCATATCAAATTTTTTGATTCGGTAGAAATCTGAAAATATCGCTAACATTTCATCTCATAAATACATGTAGAACTCGCTAAAATTTATAACTTCCCAGGGATTATTCAAGATTTTTAGTTATTATTTTACGAGAATTTTTCAGTTAGTAATCTCTTTTATGTTGATACATGCTTTTTCTTCTGATTGAGAATGTTAGACATCTATCTCCAACCTAAAATCTACTAGATTCTGAAATACTACATCGAAAAATTAGAATATTCTGCCTCATAGATTAAGTTTCTTTTTTCAAAATTCGATGATTTTGTCAATAATTATCTTCGAGTGCTTATTTTGCATGAAATCAGTATAACATGACTAAAAATGGTAAAAGCATTTATCTTTTTTAGAAAAATATATAGATATTTTATTAAATTGTATACAAATTTCTATCTATCGCGTATTGTTGATTCCGAACTCTGGGAGACGTGCACAAAGTAAGTGGTGCACGGTTATTTTTAGTGAATTAGAAGGGAGAAAGTTCGTGAAAAGAAGAGACTGACCTAAAATCGCATCTTTCTTCCCCTTTTCAGCCTCCTGGATTTCGAAACCAATAATATATTATTTCTGGTCTATCTTTGAATAATAATTACAGTGATTTTCTGTTATTTCGAATGCTAGTATTTTTTTATGTTGATTCTAAATGTTTTCGTGTTATCATTTATCATATCCGCTAGTAGATATTTGAAAATATATCTAAAGATAATGAAATTTAGGTATTTAAATTAGTCTATTGCTTGATTATTCGGTTTTCGCATAGATGATATTTTTGATAGAATATGTCTTGCACACAACTTTCTAAACTTGATTTTGTTAAAATTTCTGAATTTTCGAAGTTTCTAGAATGTTGTGTTTATCTGAATTAAATTTTTTGCTAGCTATGAATATTTGAAAAATTTCAGATTCAACAAGCAAAAATTTAGTTATTTTCCAACTAATAAACCGATGCTTCCATTATTTCCTGTTTTGACCCGTGTGATTTTGTAAACGAATATCGTATTCTTCGAGAAAATGAACTCGCAATAAATGTTTTATCAATAAAAATTAAAATATTTATTCTATTTGAGATTCATAAAAATAAAAATCTGAAGTTAGAAGTCTAAAATAAGTAAAAACAAAATTAATAATTTCGGCTTTAAGAAAAAGCAACGATAAAAGTAACGAAATCTAAAATTTTGTAGGAAAAAAACAAAACGATATGTTGTACTGTTATGTACAATAAAAGCTGCTCAAGGATGGACTGATTTTTGAATTTTCAAATAAACTCTAGAAATTTAGAAATAACTTGCAAAGTAGCTCAAAATGGCCCCTAATACTCTTTGTTTATTTTTTTCAAAAGAATAAAAATATTTGAGCTCATAAAATAAGAAATAAAAATGAAATTCGAATAAAATATCGAGTATCTTATATCACAAAAGTGGCAGATGAAAAGAATCTGGAAAATCCTTTTCAAAAATAAAAGAGATAGAAAATAAATGCATTCGATTTCGCGAATTTTATGACAAAATGACTAGAAAATATCGGCTTAATGATGAATAGAGCTGCAATATGACCCTGTACAAACGCGAATTGTAACGAGATTCAAAACCCAAAAACTGAGAAAGTCGGCATTTTCGAGCGCGAACAAATGAATTTTAAAGCCCGGAATCGTTAAATTCGGAAGTAATTTTTTGTATTTATATAATATTGTAGATCGCATGTCACTCTTTGAAAAATCAAAAATCTACAATACGTTGTGACTAAATTATTTAGGGAGAAATATTGAACATTTCATGATATTGCTAAAAAATTACAAATTTTCTATTTTGAAATTAAATAATTTTTCAAAAATAATGAAATTGTCAAATAGTCTTAAGTTCGAAATTAATATCGATAAGTGCCCCTTTCGTACTGTCTAACCTCCATATCGTCATAATCGTCATAAGGGTGACTACTTGCATAGGACTGTTGCGAATGCTGTTGATGCATTTGTGCATTGTATATTCCGCCTTGTTGTTGAGGCATCATATTATGGACATTCGGTTGCATTGATTGAGCTGGTATTGAAGTTGGTGCGAGGTAGGGTGCTTGGGCGCCTACAAATTTAAGAAGACAATTTAAAAGTATCAACTTCAGAGCGATATAGTTCTTTTATAAATTACATGTTTCAATATTGTGAAAAAATGGACACAACGATTCTTTGATCCTGTATAGTGCCGACTACTGACTTCGTTTTGGAAAATATTATTAAATTTGAAAAATAGGAAAACGACGTTATCACACTTCTATTCTCTTTTTTTTTTAAAAGAAATTCACTACGCGAATAATGCAGAGTGCGCTTGTTCGCCCTGACTTTACCCCTCTTTCTTTTATCAACGGAAAAGAAAAGAGGAGTGAAGAGAGGGGTAAAGTCAGGGCAGAAAATTGCACTCTGCATTAATCGCGTAGTGAATTTCCTGAAAAGGGAATGGAAGAGTGGTTATCTTGTTACCTGGCATTTGGGACAGTGATGCAACAGAAGCCTGCGACTGCAGTCCCATTGTGGATCCTCCAGCCCCGCCCCCAATCATGCCCATCCCCATTGTTCCCATTTGAGGGGACATTCCTGTGCCCGCCATCATTTGTTGGGGAGTGAATAGCGTAGCCGGACCTCGATTGTCCATTGGGTTACGTTTGATTCTGAAAGAAAAAAGAGAAATTCAACTTTGAACATTCCTGCTTTAAATCAATATTTTGTTAAGTATGGAGTGAAGACGTTCTTCAAAAACTAAGAGTATATATGAATGAAACGGATTTTATAATGAAGCTTTTGATATCTTCGCCGATTTTTGATCGTTCGAAAAAATTCGGTACCTTGGTGGCGACCTAACAGGAGGATGCGTCGCTCGCCAATATGCCTCCATGAAATCTGCCAAATGCTCGCAGGCATCTTCCAGCTGGTTTTCATCAAGCAAGACATCGAACATTTCCTAAAAATCGAGGGTGAAATAAAATTCACCAAAATAACTTACAGGTGGACATTGTGCCAATTTTTCAGCTGCTACCATTTGCACGTTCATATTTCGACTTTGCGATTTTCCTCTCGACTTGATTAGTCTTTGCAGGACCTAAATTTTTCATTTCACAGAAGTTGTGTTATGTGGAAAGTTCAATAATTTTTTTCCCCTTTTTACTAACATTGCATAAACTGGAAAATGATATATTTTGTATAATTTGATTCGTACCTTGGGCGAGCTAATCTTGATATAGACATGGATGGGCGCGAGACTGGTCTTCGCGAGTTGCGAAGGATGGTTGATAGTGTCACAATCCAGTACTACCAATTGCATCGATCGGGCAAGTTCGAATATACGCTCGATCTCAGCTTGAATTTCGGCTGAAATAAAAAATGGTAAAATATTTTAAAGGTTATCTTCTGATATGGAAGATCAGTATTAATTTTAAAAATAATAAACCTTACCTAAGCTGTTGCTCGTCCTCGAATTTGCCCTTTCCATAATTGCTCGTTTACTTGGGTTATTCAGTAGCGATCGTTTTGCCAACGAAATGTCTGCTGTCACTCGGGTGATAATTATCCTAAAATAGGAATTATAGAAATTTATAAACTAGTCAGATTTTGATCAAATTTAGGGCGAGCTCATACGTTTCGACATCATGTCAATTTTACTTAATATTAATTTATAACATCGTAGTTAAAGCGCGCTGGAAGTTTATACATAAAATTGCTCGAAGTTGATACGATATCAAAATATATGAGTGCGCCTTTAGAAGGATAAAGAATGTCTTACCTCCCCTCAAACCGGTGTTTCAAATAATCGAATACGGCTTTTTGCATCATGTCAGTCACTTCATATCCTTTCAGGGAAGGTCCGACCAGCACGACAGGCCGCATGGAAGGAACCACATCGTACGGAGGCAGGTTCTCCTGCTTCTTGAAGATCAATTTCTTCTTCTCCTTAGTTGGCGGCGTCGTCACGATATTCGTCAACTTCTTCGGGTTGTAATCTTCGTCTTCTAAATTTCATATGTAAAGGCTGAAAAAATGCGAAGTATTTTTTGTCTGAAGTGAATAAATTTCAATTCGTAAACTTTTTTGATAGGTTTTCTTCAATAGAGAAAAAATGGATCTTTCATAATAGAGTAATGCATACAACAGTCTCTTATCAAAAGTATTTCCTCTCCAAAATCAATGAATTTTCCGAAGACAATTTGTTCAATTTACAGAACATCACAACTACCTCCAGGAGTAGGTGGAGTCGAGGCCCTGGATCCTCCACTTTTGGGCATCATATTGTCGAGAGCTCCCAGATTCGTTGTCGAAGTCGATTGCTTGAATTTGCCGGCTTTCGCAGTTTGCTGCCGAAGACTTTCGAGTTTGACCGGTGAAGGAATGAATCCCAAATCGTGACCTTCCTTCACTAATCTACCTATCCACCAGTCGTTATTGTACTAAAATATCCAAGTTAAAAATGTATATAATTTAACTGATATATTAATTAAAATGATGATAAAAGTAGAAGATTTTGAAAATTGATAACGAATCGTAAAATCTCGACTATTTGATCTTCATTGAGACTAAAATTCTATTTTTAGTGTTGAAATCATATAAGTTACAAACAAATGCCCCATACCTTTTCCTTGATATGTAGAAAATCCTTGACTTTGAAGGACACGGCACACCCGTGCACCGGGGAATCATCGTCTAACGAACCGTCATATTCCACATTTGTGCAGACAGCGAAAGCGACGGGCTTGTACTGAAAATCATGTATATTTTTACTTATAGCAAATTTGAATGAATTTGATAAGTTCTGAATAATGATGACGAACTCGTACTTAAAAATCATAATACATTTTAGAAAATTATAGATCTTCGCTATGATAAAATTTGTAGTTCAAATATTAAGGGACAAAATAAATTTTCAAGTTGTGTGCATCGAGATAACTATTTAATTTGCCCCTACCTTAGCTCGTTCCAACTGCTGGGCAGCCTGCCGTTCTGCATCCCTCCTCAAAGTTTCTCGATTCCCTGTTTCCAAGTCCAAATCATCATGACTAAAGTTTGAATCGCCGCTGCCCTAAGAATATAAAAATAAAAATGATGTATGTTGTGTTAAAGTTAAAGCTGATCTTCATCATCATATTCATTGACGTTTTCGAGTTAAAAATCTAATGTCTAATATAGGGGGTGCACTCTTTATAAAAGTGATAAAAGCCTTGGCACCGAGTTTTGCAGCGCTACCGTTATAAATCTGTGCCAAGTTGTTCAACCATTTGTGCAACTTTTATAAAGAATGCGTCATAACTGAGTTTCTATGAAACTTGTTCTTATAAAATTTTCAAAAACAACGATAGAAACATCTCACCCTTCGCCGGAAGGTGGCCATTCAGCAAAGGAAGAAAGTACCAAAGGAGTTTTAGCTTCGATTCGAATTGATATCGAAATAATATCGTTCAGGTTCGATATTCGGCTCAATTTAGCAGACTACTGAAATCCTAATTGATATGATAAAATCGGTAAAATTCACGCATCGATGATTCGGAACAAGGAATGAAAAAAGTTTATAAGAGTGAGGTTCAGAAAAAAATGAACATCAGAAATTCAGAATAAAGTGGGGTGAAAAAGACTGATCTTTATGGCAAAATTCTATTGTTTACCAGAAGAAAACGAAAAATCCATTTCGTGATTTATCCTCCAGAGCTACTGGCTAATAGAAAATTGACAAAGTGGAGTTGACAATCGGTAAGAGCTGCTTTGTTAGAAGTGAAAAGAGAAGGGGAGGGAATGTGATGACGCAATCAATAGGATGTGAGAAATGACAACGGTTTGACGCGATAGGATAAGCCAGATAACAGGGCAAAATTACAGTATTGAATTGAAACAAATATTGATATTTCTATCACTGAAACCCAGAAATAATTCTATTCAGAGTGAGTGAGGATTCTCAATGAACGATAGCAATTTTATGACGAGCTCAATCTCTCGACGATCACACTGATAACGGATTTGATCCAAAGCTTCTAAAATGATAATCACGAATTCCGCTCGAAACAGTTACTTCAGATTAAGGGGATTTTCATTGAAAGGGGACGAAGCTGAAAAAGAGGGGGAGAGAGGAGGAGGAGGGAAGAGAAAAGAAGGAAAGAAATGGGAGTAAAAGAAATCGATGAATAGACGCAGAGGAGGGATAAAGGAGTGAGCTTCTCGAGGGCACAAGCTCAGCCGCGCTGCGGCAGTTCGCGAGCAGAGATAATGAGGAGATGAGAGGGTGCAGAGAGGCGAGATGAGGCTAGAGAAGAGGAAAGAAGGGGAGAGAGAGAGAGAGAAAAAAGAAGAAGCTATTGGCGCAAATGCACTTACCGAAAGAATGAGCAGAGAAGAGGAGAGGAGTCGAGGAGAAAGAATTGCATTGAAGCATAGGCATTCAGCTTTGAATGCCGCCTATGCCTCAATGCAATCCGATGGCCGATGCTCAAAAACACATGCAAATTGACAGAAAAACGAGAGAAGAGTCCATCCACAAATATGACAAGCGTTCGAGAGGAATATTGGCAAGTTTTAGTTCTAGATCAGAAAATCAGAAATGGGAACTTTTCGATTATTTTAATTTTAGATAAGAGATCGATGACTTGAATTTTCGAATTATGACTATGAAAAGTGAAACAAAATAGGTTAACTTCAAAAATCTAACCAGAGATGTACGCGGCCCGTAAAAAGTGGGACCCGGACATTAATTAATGTCCGGATCCGTACATTCCTGAATTTAACAGTAAAATAATCAAACAATAACTTATATTTATAAGGCTGATAAAAAGTTCACAGATGATTACTGACGTTTTTTTAATAGTAAAACAACACATGAATAATTTGAACGAAATAGTGTAAAAAGGAAGTTTGAAAATTAAAGATTTCAAATTATTTTTTTTTAATTGGCAGTTTACGAAAGAGCTGATCTTAGAAGACATATGGATTAACGACTAGACAGAGAAAGGAATGTACAGGAGATACAGTAGCGGACAAAATTATTCGGTCGCCCATGGAACTTCGGGCGCCTGGTTTGAAAATTTTTGATAATTCAATCCAGGTGAAACTTTGTCACATAGTGATCAGGCAGTTACTATTTGACAGAACGTGACGGAAGGACGGAATGACAGAACTTTATAGTTAGAGATAAGGGCCTCCTGTAAAATTCGCCAAAAGTAAAAGTGCTTAATTGATTAATTTTACAGGAGGCTAGAGATAGGGAAACGAGAAGGTGTGAGAAAAGAATGGTTCCGTCATTCCGTCAAGTTCCGTAAAATAGCAGCTAGCTGCCTAGTGATGATCATAACCAAAAGGATCGCCAAGTCATTTTAGATTGACTCAACAAAATGATCAAATTCAGGCACTCGAGGTTTCATGGTTGGTCGAATACTTTTGTCCGCTATGTATGTTCGGATATCGAATTGGTTCAGGGAACTTTGGTCGCTTTTTGATCCGCGATTCTCATCATTGCGTGATGATCATGATGTCCTGAAGTAGAATGTTACGAATCTAAATCTCAAAAATATAAACATGGCACTGGCGAGAAAAAAACGTTTTGAATGACGTGTTTTTACTGAGTAGATAAATTTATACAATCTCAGACAAATTACAGAAAATGAATTTTCAATTCGTACACTTCATGTCTTTTTGAATAGTTGTTCAAACTCATTGACCTGTGCAGCAGCATTTCTCACAGAGATCGTAGTTTTCGCAAACGAGGCACTTGAACCGAACTCCAGCAATGGGCATCATCGAACACTCCCCGCATTCGATGCCTTCGTGAACGGCCGGGCCAGTGGGCAGCATCGAGTTTGCATTCCTAAAACATATGCATAATTTTAAGGAAAACGTTATATGAACAAATGCTAGCATTCGTTCTTATCATAGTATTATACGATCTTTCTCCTTTACTGTGTTAAAAATTGTACATAGTGATAGCTCTTCAATAAGACATTTTCCCCTACCCTTTCAAAGCATCCGCGTCAGTCGTGCACTTACTCGGCAAAGGGTTGGAATTCACTTCCGAGTTAAACTTCATTCTAGCATTCAGTCTAAATTGATAGAATTTTGTCTTATGATTCAAAATGGATTAAATATAGAAAACTCTCGACTATCGACTTTAATTGATTTGACTTTAGAAACAAGCCATCAGAAATCAATTTCGTACTTGAAATGGAGCAGATTCTCTCCATTTCCATCGAGCAAATTCGTCACAGCGAGGGCTTCATTCAGGCTCTCATCGGAATCGAGGGGGAAATGGTGCCCATCGCTGTCTGAATTATTTCAATCTTTATTCGATTTTAGAAAAAAAAACATTTTTGCAGGAAAAAATAATTATGGGAAAAGGCCTATATTTTGGAAAGTTGTTTTTCAGAGTTAGGAAATCTGGATAATTCGTTACTTCGTTACCTACGAAATAGTATGGGAAAAGATTCTCCCTGCCTTGCCCTGTACTCTTAACTATGGATTACGAAGTAACGACTTATCGTAAAACCTCCAATAGAAGCCCACCCTCTAAAATGCCAGAACTACCCATTACCCAACTCAAATCATCTCAGAAACTTATTTATATTATTTTCTAGATGGTGTAGAGCATATTTATTTTTATTCTGTTTCTGCGATCATCAGAACAAAAGTTATGCTGGTTTGAAATTTTCATTTTTCCGAAAATTGCACCTTTGAAATTAAAAGCCCATGGGCTTCAATTAGAGGTTTTACGGTACATAAATTGGACAAATTATGGAAACTTCTGTTCTATCTAAAAACTTTTCTCCAATAAAAATATTCACCATACCTTTGTACTCCAGTCGAAAATCAGTCTTTCGAGTGACCTGGTGAGTTCGAGCCAAAAGCATACGAAGTGAAGGCGTGTACTGGAAGTTGTACGCGTATCTCCACATTTGCTTTTCATCGCTGTCAGAAACGACCTTCAAGTGCAGGCTCCAGTTGCACTTGTCTCTCTTCAGACTTTCCGCATACCACATCCTTCAGTGATTTGATTGCTCGATGAAGCGAGACTGAAAAGAATATATTTTTTGAGGAAATCAGCGACAGATGTAGGAAAAAGGTTGGGTTGCGGACCCAACTGCACGGTGACGGTACTTTAGGAGAAATATTCGGAAAAACAAGAAGATTGAGGTGCCTCAAACTTGGGTAATTAAACTTAGAGGGCGCAAACGAAATTTTCGCTTTGAAGACAAAATCATAAATATTTTTTTAAAAGAAATCTCTTATGCCTTAATAGCAAATAACAAAAAAAAACTGCATGCAAAGGCTATGATAGACCACGCCCATTCTGCAATTTTGCTGCGAAGTGGAACGAAACAAGTGTCAAATAACCTTGTATTGCGTTATTTGAGCAAAAAATGATTTTTGGGCACGTCTTGACCGAATTTTATGGGGTTTTTGCTTAAGATAATCAGAAAAAACTGTTCTTTCATATTCAACTTGAAGAAATGATGAACACGGCCTATGAAGCTCAAACGAACGATTTGGAAAACTTTGCTGTACGTTTTGATCGGATAAAGTCCAGTTTCGGGAGCATGTTCCTGAAGCAAAATGCTCCTTAAGTTCGTATCTAATGGTGGAAAAAAATCGCTCCGAAAATTTTAGCGAAGTTTTTTCCTTGATTTTGATTTCACGGAGTGGGCGGAGCTTGCGCTCTCTAATTTTTGTATGAAATTCAGGGATGTTAGTGGAGCGAAAAATTCACGCACCGCACCGTTCACTGCACCGCCAACATTCCTGATGAAATTACATAAGACGTCGAGAAGTGTCTTTTGTGTATCAATTGACGCTGTTTATAATATTATTTTGAATCGATGTGTGTAATCATTTCTTACGATTTGAAAACTATGCACAATAAATCTTGACATTAATATGAAAGGCATTCGCTATATAGAATTCATTTAATTACAAAAAATTCGTTTCTGAAATGCAATTAATAGCTGAGTACATATTTCATAAGTCAAATTCTCAAATGTAAAAAGATGCTCAATTTCAAGAAACCAGGTGTAATTTATATAAGAAACATGTGTCGATATGTTTCTATGCATTTTAATCATCATTAATTCGAGTTTCAATAATCGTAAATCTTAGCGAAGAATATCGAATTTCTCTTGAACTCAACATTTTTCGCATAATTTCTAACTTTTAAAGATATCTTATTATGTGTGATGAAGAGACTGTATTCTATGTTTTAAATTATGACAACGTATTCAAATTCAAGAAAATCGTGTCGATATTTTCAATTCCGCTTTCACTAACTTCGATCTACTTATTATTAGCTCATTTTCCAAATATTATGCGAGAATTTAGGAAATATCTATTGTCAATACAGGTAAGTCATTACCGTTTTTTGTTCTCAATAATTAACAAATTCGATAATATTTTAGATAACCGGACTGTGTTGTGATATTCTATTCAATGTTATAATTGATATGAGGATATTTCCACCGCATGCAGCAATTATGATTACCTCGTTTATTCCAATTTTCTCTCCAAATTTGATTTTTGTAATATATCATTTAAAATTTTCTAATTAATAAGGCGGCTCAAGAATTTATTTACAGAGTTTAGTATTTCTGACGTATGCCCTATCTTGCTTTACTATCGTTCTTGCACTATATTACAAACATAAGCGAATTTGTACCCATAACTGCTATGAACCTGTGAGTTCTCATTAGAATTTATTGATGAAGCGTAAAAACTAACCTTTGGACATGGCGCGGCAGACCTAGGCAGGACTTAGACCAGGATGTCTGTGCGCGGCACCCCCACATATATATTTTCAGTCTGCCTAGATCAGTGGGGCGCTGAAAGCGGGATGATCTTCTTCCTTTTAGCTCTTTCTCTTTGTTAGGAAAGAAAGTAGAGCTCACTCTTTGAGACGAAAATAAGTCACATCCAATTTATCGCGCGATAAACCGATGCTCAGTTTTTGCGCATCATCGATAGATATAAAATAATTAAATGTAAACTCATAACAAATTCAAATTATTTCTGAGATGTAGTTAATATACATCGATTTTCAGGTATATTGGGTATTTCAAAAACATGGCACTAAAATTATCGCAATTGCATGTGTAGGTACCGTTATACTCGCGATATTAAGCTATTTCTTTCCAAATCCAGAAGCCGATGTCATTCAATACGTAAATGAGGCAAGTCATTTGGGTATCGTTCATTTGATTTGGCAACAACTCTGCATCAATTTTGCAAATTTCATATCAAAAACGAGAGAACACAGGAAATCGAGATATCACAGACAGATAGAATTCTGCGCTCTCGATTTTTTACTCTCTAATTTATATCGTGAGACTTGTAACGTTGATGCAGGGTTAGCCCCAAAGCAAATACCCAATCATTAATACAACGACGCATTATTTTTATTAAGAATAATTCAAAGTTTCGGTGTTTCGGAGCCGATATATATAAAAATATCGTTTTACTCGAATTCGGGCGATGGCAATTTGACTTATTCCTAATTTTGATAACAATGTACGGCGCCTTTGGAGTCATGGGTTTTACCATTTTGGCATTGCACACTCAGAATTCGCTTCGTAAACAATTTTCAACAGGAAAGTATTCGACTAAAACGATGAATTTGTATAAAGGCGCTATAAATTCAATAATGCGGCAGGTGAGTGATCTTTAATAATAATAAAAGTTCTTTATTAATTAACTGCACTAATTAGAGCTGGGCTGAAATATTTCTGCTTTTTCTGCGTCTTTTCCACGTGCCTCACTCATTATTTCTCTTCCGCTCTGGTCGTTTAGTGGATATTTCGTCTAGCCTCACAGACAGTCAGAAAAAGAAAAAAAGCAGACATATTCCCTTCTAGTCCTAGCACTAATCATAAATTTAAATTAGTTTTCAATGAGATTTTTTAAAAATCCATTTTGGTCTAATTCCTAATTTTTATATTTTACGGAAAATTCTATTTTCAAATAAATGCTATTTTAGATGCTCGTTATTGGAATTACTGTAGCGGTACCAGGTATACCAACAGCTTTATATTATGTGCTTCGAAACTTTTTCAACTTTTCTAAATATAACAGTAAGTGTTTCTTCATAATTCCTAAAATCCATCAAACTACAGTTATGATATATCTTTGTGAAATTATGTTAAGTCTTCACAATCCTTTATCTACATTGATGATGCTCTATTCAATGAAGTCTCAAATTAACGAAATAATTAAACGATATTGGAAATGTTTCAAGAAAATTTCTATTTATAATAATGGCATAAGCATTGTTGGCGTTTCATATACTCGAGCAAATAGACGAAAATAAACTGTAAACTGTGATTAGTTATCAAGCATAATAAGTGGGAATCTGGAAACCTCGTTACATCGGACATACTAAGTAGAATGAGACAAGTGACGAGTTTTCCTTTTCTCTATTATATTTTATTTCACGAGGTTTCCAGATTGCAGAATAAGTTCATGAATTTCTTATCATCGGGTTTAGATGGAATTATTGAATTGTAGATCGTTTGTTTTAATTTTTATCCATTCGTGATATTAATGTGATTTTGTGATGTATAATGAAATATAAAAATTCTGTAAGTTAGAATGTCATTTTACAATTCGCAATCAAATGTCAAATATGGTAAACGTTTGAAAGAACAGGTGCTTTTCTCCTAATAAAGAAAGTTCATAGAATTCATTAACGATCATGAAGAATATGTTGTTTGACTTTTTACTGTATTTCATAAATTATACATATGAGACGCTCTTCGTAAAAATAGTTTTTTTATAGAGGGGGGTGAATACCCAAGAAGTTGACTCTCAAATTTCGAGCTGATTTTTTGTCTTTGGGGATTTTCGATTACGCTGATGACGAATCTGGCACAAAAATCCCATTTGATTTGGTTTAGGAATAAGGGAGTTATGATTCTTTCCCGAGGTCGAATCTGGAAAATATTCGAGCTACCGTAATCCGCTACAGTAACCGATTTTCGAAAAACTGGCTTTACCAAGAGACTCAGTGTGAAAAACTGAACAACATATATGAAAATCAGCCAAATCGACGGACCCTTGTTCCGGCCGAATTTGATTGGTGCAGACATTCACTCTTAATAATCGGGTTATGAAATATTATTTTTATTTTTGATCTTTAAATCAAAATATTCCAAGTTGATATAATTGGTTTTCCTACGTTAAATATTCTAAAGTTAAGGCTAATTTAAAATGATATTCTGAATGATCGCGTTGCATTTAAAATTCGATGACTATGCTTCATGAAATATTCTTATAATTCCAGGTAAAATTTTAGGTAAAACATTGCAATGCAGGTGAGCTTCAAAATATCACATGTTAGTCCTTTATTGTCTGTTTTATTCGTTGTTAGAAAAAGCAAACACTACGAAATTGTGCAATTATTTCGATCAAATATGCATTTTTCTCGAACTTTCGTTTTTCTAGCAGAGAATTTATGAAAAATTTTAGCGGACATATGAATTACTTATAACTTAAGCGGAATGAAGAACCCGATTTTCAGCATGAATTTTTATTGATTTTTATTTTATTCAAATAAAATATTGTATTTTTACTATTAATAATAATATTGATCTGTAAAAATAATTTCAAGAATAATCATAACGTATGATACATATTTCAGAATCCTCAATTGTTTGCATGCGATGTGTGACAACTCCAATTTTACAGTCAAACCAACTATTTGGTTAATACCAATCCAGCGGAGCTTCGGTGTGATATCATTGATATTATCAGCTATATCTATAACGTTAATTATTACGAAATCATCTCATTCTATGCGGAGTTACAAGTATTTCATATTATCTGTTCAACTTTCCACGTCTCTAGCTGATAGTTTGATCAATTTTCTTGGTAATTTCACCGTTGTATTTCCAGGTAAGATCAATTTAAAATAAATTATCAAATGATATTACTCATATTAAAATACATATACCGTAAATCCTCTAATAGAAGCCCGGGGGCTCCTATTATTCAACCCTCCAAAAATTCGAAATTTTCAAACCCTCATAACTCTTCATCTAATCACCGTAAAAAATTTAAATCAAAAGTAAATCTACAAATATTCGAAAGAAAATTATAAAACTCATCTCGAGATGATTTGAGTAGGATATTGGGTTGTTCTGACATTTTGGGAGAAGGGCTTCTAATAAAGGGAGGCTTCTATCAGAGAATTTACGGTATTTTAGTTGTCGGAATATTATCATATGGCATTTTTTCTTCAATTCTACCAGTGAATTTAGTAGGGGTAAGTACTTATTTTTGATAAGTATTTGTTCATATCATTCATTTCAAATTAGAAGTTAACTCTCTCTCCTTCCCATTGCCACGATCTTACGACACTTCACTAGTCTCCCTCTCGCTGTGCAATGCAGACCCTTTTTCTTTTCTTTCCTTTACAGTGCGAATGTCGTAAAATAGTGTGAACAGGGGAAGGAAGAAAGATGAAAGAGTTATCTTCTAATATGTAATGAACGATACAATTCATTTTTAGATGATCACTCTTGATATGCATATTTTAACCTTGCTCCTAATAATGTTGACGTTTTACTATCGGCATAAAAAACTCTGCAGAAGTCAATGTGTAAATTTATTTAAAATTTGTATATACAAATACGAGACATAACATCTTTTCATTCAGATATTTGTGTTACCCGAAGTGCTAGTGAATTTGGCGAAATTAGGAATATTATGTGGAATCGTATTTACAACAATTTATGGAATGGTTTTTAACTTGAAAGGAGAAAATTTACGAAACTATCTCAATGAGGTGAAGATAAATTTAAAGTTAACAAAATAATGTAAGAAAATATTATGATGTAGAAATGGGAAAAATTCGCGCAAAATCATGAACAATAAGCCATTTATGTTATTTTATATCCAATGTAAATTTAAATTTTATGCAATTTATTTTAGCATTATCCTTATGCAATTTGTCTAGCAGATGAGCCAAATACTGCTATATACAACTCGCATTCATCAGTAAGTCAATATGCCAATTAATAACTACCCTAATATATTCGATTTTCGTAGATGAAAATACGCATTGATAGGTTTCAATTTAATCATTCTACGAGTGTATTTTAAATTCAGTAATGATAAAATAGTGAATTATAATGATAATATTATCTTATATTATTTGATTCAGCCTCTTTTTGAATTACTTGTTCCACTTATACCATTCATAGACTCACCGATATTAATTACTATATATATTTGGTGTATAGTATTAGTGATGTTTACTGGACTTATTGGAATGACAGTTCTAATAATTCACACTGTTATGATACTATCACCAAATTCCCAAAACTCAATTCATATGTCACGGAAAACAATCGAAGCTCAGAGAAATGCAATACTTTCAATATTTGCTCAGGTAATAAATATTGAGATACCCGATAAACTCATGCAAATCTTTCGTTCATTTGTTCTAATTATAAGACATATGTTCTTACTACTTATGAAAAAGTAACCTTGATAAATTTCGGATAGATACTTCATTATTGTCAATTATAATCATAAACACTTTACATCTTGATAAATTATTTCAAAAAGTAAAAAAAAAGAAATCGACTGGAAATCTGCATGAGTTTATGAGAAAATCAAATTAGTTTTTAAACGCAGAATGTCTTTTTCTTTAGTACGTAACAATATCAATTTGCTATATCACAATAGTTATAACAGGGGCAGTATTATCACAATTTTCTCAATACTATAATAGAGAATCTATATTACGTAAGTTATTTTTTATTGAACCAATGTAATTTTGGAATTATTATTTATCACTAAATTTAGAACTCACTAGTATTATGGAGCTAATCACTTCATGCCATTCAGTAATTGCAACTTCATTGCTAATAATGTTAACTCGACCATATCGAAAAGCAGTTTTGTCTAAAATGTTGAAAATTTGTTTCAAGTCCCACAAACCAATGAATACATTGTCAAATCAAATAGGCCCGATAATTATTACTCCTTTAGCTAGTGTAAATAGAATTTAATCGGGTTAATTTCTTTAATTGCTGTTACATTTAAATAAACCTTTCATTTAACAATTTGTGTCTATATAGTGACTTATGAGCTGAAAATAACTTGCATGATATATCTCGGACATTACTCAATGAATTATCAAATGAAAATTTGAAATATTCGAAATGGCAATAAATTGCTATTTTACAAAATTCTCGAAAAGTTATCTCTCCTACATCCGAAATTTAATTTTAAGAGTGGTTGTCAGTAAAAAAACTAAAGTCTTGACCAAATAGGTGTTTCCAGGAGTCCGCCGATTTGGCTGATTTTCGTGGTGCTATCCGTTTTTTGAAACTCGATTATTGTAGTGAATTACGGTAACTGGAATGTTTTTCAGACCCGACCTAGGGAAAAAATCATTACTTTCTTACTTCTGAACCAAATCGAACGCGATTTCTAGCATTGGATAGCCCATGGAAAACTTTACAAATAGTGTAACTACAACCACCTGCTAGAGTCAATAATTTCCCACCAAATCAGTATTCCCCAAAATTTGTCTCAGTTACATAAAATGTAGCTCATCATTCACTGAGTACACTGAAAAACCCCGTTCGATTTGGTTCAGAAATAAGAAAGTTATGAATTTTTTAAAGTTTTCTTAAATATCAAAAATTAGCTTTTCAAAAACAAATGATTTTATGGGTGTGGGTAATTGGTTTCGACTCGAGAGCTATACCAGATAAAACCATTTCGGGCATTTTCAAAAGCCAAAATAACGATCATAGTAAGAATGTCGAACAAAAATCGAAAGAAATCAACCAAAAATCTTCAATTTCAAAATTTATTCCGGAAAATAAATAAATTTGTAAATGTTGTAGTGCCTCAAAGCCATAAAGTATAGTAAAAAGGGTTAGAGTGAGCAATTTTAGAGAATATAGTGTAAAAACTCTGGCATTTACGACATTTACGATTGCGGAAAAAATAATTTTCGTAATGTAATATTTAGAAAAAGGAGTAACAAAAAAATTCATCCCAAAGACTTTAAATAGTAGCTAATTTCAAATTTGGGATTTTTATGATTCAAAAATTCTAAACACGCGACAATTCCCATCTTGAGGTCACTTCATTACATCGAAAAATTGTGATCATTTTGTCACCTTCTCTGTATCGAGTTACAACAGTTGTTTGGTCTCCTTTCTAAAAGGTTAGGAATTTTTGAAAGCCCAGAAAAAATTCCTACTTTGGTGGCCTTTTGCGTATGGATGAGTTTTCCGTTCTCGAAAGTGATAGTTGACAAAACTCGACGACCATCCATTGTGTCTTCATCAAAATCCTAAATAGAAATGTTAATGTTTTTAGGATAAGTTTAAAAAAGCATATAAATTATCTAGCAGAGCTTTGTAACAATTCTTGCACCATATTGTTTTTATAATTCCAGCAAAAATTGAATATTATACGAGATTTATTGAAATCTAATATCTATTATGCAACACACGAGATAAAATACCATAAACTTCCAAACGAAAGTAGATGATTTTCTCCCTACCCTCCCAAAATTTCCACTTAAGCTAAATTCGCTTTATTTCAGAGCAGCCGATTCTGTTACCAACACAACTACTGAAAATCACCAGATCCTTCAGTCGTCTCAAAATGAAAATGATTCCAGAACATTAAATCTTTTCTTTGAGGGAGAACATGATTGTTCAAATCGGTTTCGTCGAGATTGTCCATTTGAACAGATTCTGTTCGGTTTATTTCTTCACTTGAGCACAAGCGAAGAGTTCCACGAGTTCATCTCCTCGCTCTTTCGTATTGTCGCTCACACAAGCAAACTGAACACTTTTCATTTTTCCGTCTTTGCGGAAATCGGGTGGAGCTAGAGCGCGTTGAAGAGAGAGAAAGCAAGCAAATAGCATATTTATGGTATTTTATCGGAGGTGTAGTATAATAGCCTAACCTTTCCCAACACAGATTTAACCGTCTGATTCTTGAAAGTCGATTTTACATCGAGAGTGACATTGTCACCCTGAAATTTTGAATTTTTCAAAAAAATTTAAAGAAAAAAAACTTACGTCAACAATAATTTCAATAGTAGGCTTGAAATTCAACGCAGCATTTCCCGCTTTTCGGATGATAAAGCCTACTCCTGCCTTTCAAATTTTGAATTTTTTGAAGAAAATGGAGAAAAATTAACCTCTTTCATAAATTCCTCGAAATTTTCCCAGTTTTCTAGTCTCCATTTACCAACTAGATCTTGAATCGACATGGTTTAAAATGATATTATATTCCTAAAAATTTATATGATTTTGAAAATGTCGAGAAAAAGATACTCAAATACGAAAAAACATGATTGAGAATCTTAGAATTCTCTAGCATATGGAGTGTGATAGGTGGTTTGATCAATATGGGAATGATGAAATTTGAAGAAAGGGCAAAATCAATGAAGTAGAAACGATTTGAAAAACTGGTGCCTTATAAATTAGTATGTAGTTAGTTAAATTTGTGATGAACTAACACTTTCTATACTAACTAACTTATACAGTCACTAGGTTACTAGTTTTCCAAGTTTCTTAAGTAAAAAAGAAATATCAAAGAAAAAATGGCATCACTGCATGATTTCGTCATCTATAACTAACCGATCGTTAGCCACACTGACTTGACTCTCGGCAAATAAATTTTTCTTAAATATTTGCTCTCCCAAGTGCAATTTCAAACTGAGCAGTCGAGCCAATGATGCATAAATAGCATGATTAGTGAAAATAAGTGATAAATTTCGAGATATGATCTTACAAAGCATTAACCTTTGAAATTATTCTGTACTTACGTAATAATTGAAAATAATGTGCAAAGAAAAGAGTTCCTGCGAGACCTAACTATTTCTTTATTTCCACATTATTTTCAACTGTTTCAAGTATTAAGTGGGAAATTTTGTGATAAGAAAAAGAATTATCGCTTTCAAAAGTCTTAATTTGCCATTATTGTGGTCTAGAAATGTCAGAAGATGACGAGTTTATGGTTTGTCTGGGGGAAGGAATTGGAAAATAGGAAAAATGATCTATCAAATTTCGAGGAATTTCATTGAAATTACACATTTGTAGAAAATGTAGTATTGTAAGAATTTTATCTCAAGGGTAATGAAAATGTGAAACATAAAAAAATTTGTTCGAAAATTTTGTAGCAATGAAAACAGATGATCTCAACGAAACATGACTATAGTTCAATTAAGATCGAGTTGTCGTGAAACGTACAATCTACAAAATCTATTTTTGATGAGTGAAAATTTCATGAAAGATAATTCTTCAAGAAATGAGGAATGACGAATTTTATCCTTGAAAGAAAGGCGTGGTTTGTAAAATGGGAGCGGAATAAACTAAATTCGAGAATAAATACGACACAAAAACATACCCGGTATTAGAACAATAGATTTGAATTAAAGAAATTTGATGTGAAATGAGAAAAGGATAAATATCCAGATGAACAGAAATGACCAATAACGATATTTGATAAACCGCATGAGACGGTAGTTGATTTTAGAAGAATAATGAATCAGCGAGTAGAATCAAATAGAACTGCAGGAAAAAAATGTTCGAATACCGAACGGACTCAACGAATCTTCGTTTTTTCCGGGTCAGCGATGCGCATCATAGCATGCTGGTCGTGGTGACCTGAAATAATTATCTCAAAATGTTACATTTCTGAAGATAAGCTTTAAAAATTATTGAGTGAAAACTTGAAGATAAAAATAGTTTTTATTGACATTTGTAAAAATTTTTTGATAATCATAGTACTAGTTCGAAAGACAGCTCGTAAGTGAATAGATGACGAAATGAAGAGACCTATATAGTTAAGGAAAGGGAGGGAATAAAAATAGGGAGAAAGTGTGGGAAAATATAGGTCTCATTATCATGCCATGTACTAGTTGAACGATTCAAGAAACACATCCTTAAAGTCGTACACTTCATGTCTTTCTGAATAATTGTCCAAACTCACTGACCCGCGCAGCAGCACTTCTCACAGAGATCGTAGTTTTCGCAAACGAGGCACTTGAATCGAGCTCCAGCAATGGGCATCGTCGAACACCAATAGCACCTGATCCCTTCGTGAGTGGGCGAAACCGAGGACTGCATCGAAGTCGCGTCCCTGAAAATTACACCCAATTTATAAGAAAAAATCAAAGAGAAACAAGCTTATTTTTCAACTTTCAATTTGTCGTTAATTTATGTTTTAAAATTTTTAATCTTGACAACTTTTATTAAGACAAATTGTCCCACTTTTTCACAGTATCAGGCTCACTCTTGCACTTGTTCAGCAGAGCATTGGAGTCCGTCACTTTATCCTTTATACCCAATCGAAGCAGAGGGTTACTTCCGTCGCCATACGAGTTGATCACTCTGAGCGCCTCGTCCAGCTCCACATCAGAAGTCAAACGAACCATGTCGCCCTCGTCATCTGAAATTTTACGTTAATCCTTTGGCTATACTTTTAAAATAATTTTTCTTGCATTATTTTCGAGGAAACTTGGTGAATTTAAAGGGTAATATTTTCGTAACTTCAAATTGTTTTCTCACCTTCGTAATCCAGAAGGATGTTGTTCTTGCCGAGGATTTCGCAAGTCTTCTCGTACAGAACCTGGAATTTGCCTTCCTGTTGCGGAAGATCGACCTTGTATCTCCGAAATTGGCCACTATTCCGGGAAACCTTCACACGGAGAGCGTACATTTTCCACTGATTCGATTGCTCGATGAAAGAAGACTGAAAAATTAAAATTAAAACTGAGGGAAAGAAAATGATATCGATATCGAAAATTCGAGAAAATGATCGAATTTTATCATCGAAAGAAGAAAGGCAAGTGGTTTGTAAAATGGGAGCGAAATAGGCAAAATTCGAAAGCAAATAGATTGAAAATGGTGAAAAACCGAATGCATCTGATCTCAGGTAAGTGAGGTTGTTTCGGAAAATCGATTGGGTAAAGAATAATTTGCAGCTTGACATGGTAAGTTGGCATAAACTTTTATTTATTTTCAAAAAATCAACAAGATAACATAACAAACATCGTCTAAAAATGAAACAAAAACTGCGTTTATGAATTTGGCCCCCGTAATTAGTAATCGTCCCCGTCCATGTTGTCGTCCGAGCCGCCGTCTCCATAGCCCTCCCCGTTGTCGAAATACGAGGTGATGTAATCGTTGTCCTCTTCCTGGAAAAACCAAAATATCATTTTTAGTTTTTCATAACGAAAAATCTTCGAAAATGATCTCATTCTGGTAAAATTCGAAATAAAAAATCAGAAGGAATCAAAATTTTCTTTAAAAATTCGACCTGATAGTCCTCTTCAGAAGCGACAGCCTCGTCTTCCTGGCGTTCGGATTTCTCGGAACCTTCCTCCTAAAATTAGAATTTTGGAATTTCGAAAATTGTTAAATTAAAAAAGTCACCTCTTCTTCATTAGGCTCTTCCTCAGCCTGCCCGCTTTCTTCCTTCTTCTCGAGTTTCTCCAGGTTCTGCTTGATCGCATCATCGTCGGCTAAAATAAAAGAAAATCGCTATTTTGATCTTTATCAATAATGCTTCCTTTTACAAATAAGTGGATTTTTTAGCGAGTAGGTTTTATATTGAGGATTTTTGAAGAGCTGAAAAGCTTACCGATTTTGCGCTTTTTCGCCGACCTTTTGCTCTTCGTCCGAATCCAACAGAGCTCTTCAGGCAGGCGAGAGAAATCTGAATCTTCCAAAAATTATTTTAAAAAATAGAAAAACTCACTAGGATTGAGGGTAGCCTTCTCGGCCTCTGCGTACTTGTCTGTGTACCGCTTTACGTCCGTCCGAACTTCCAAATCCAAGTTGTATGGAGACTCGTTGAATCTGAGTTATCATCATTTCGTTTCTTTAATTTCATGAAGTTAAAGATTAAATCTTCGCATGAAATCCCATGAAGAACAACTTTTTACCTCTGCTGCAGTTCGAGTTTGAGTTTCGACTGATAGAGCAGCTCATCAGTCATTTCGAGCGGAATCGGCTGGCGTTTCAAGGTCTAGAAAAAATCAGACTTCATTTGAAAGCTGCTATTCCTAACTATTCTTTTTCGGAGTTCATTTTTTGACGATTTTTAAAATCACTTTTAGCATCTAATTAACCATGCTCAAAGTTTCCATTTCGGGTTAGACCTGTGCCTGGATCCAAAATTCAAAACCTTTTTATTTTGGAACCTCACAACGGGAATTTGCTTCCTATAGGAAGCCTTTGGGGGGGCTCAAAAGTTTCGTGAATTCGAACGGTTTTACTTAATGAGGGTTTAAAAATGAGCCTACCGGATAGGTGGGCGGTGCCTGGATCTGTAGCTCCTTCTGGTAGTCCTTCATCTCGTGTCTGGCGATGCCGAGTGCATTGGCCACGTTTCTGACTGTCTGGGATCCGCCGCCGCCTCCTCGACCACGGCCTCGGCCTCCCATTTCTCTTGCGAACTTCGAAAGTTAGTTTTATGAAACTCGTATTCTGGAAAATCATTTCACTTAGTTGGATTTCATCTGACGTAAGAAATCCTTAGGCGAAGGAACGAAATTGCAAAAAGAGAAACTGTGTGTATTAGAGAAGCTGGAAACATTCAACTCGATGCATTGCTTGACAGACAGTACGAATAGCGATCCGCTTTTTTCGACGAAGTTTGGCTGAATCTCGATGGGCGAGTCAAATTAAGAAAAATAGACTCGATAGAAGTTTCATTTTCATACGTATGTTTAAAAATTGAAACTAATGATAGTATGAGGATCTTGACCTGTAAAATGCGGAGATTATAAAAAAAAAATTACGATAAGTATTTTCATTCGTGGTTTTAGAACCAGTTTCATTGAAAGTTCAAACGAATCAATAAAATCGAGTAAATTTATATACGCAACCGATAAGATTTCCAATTGCATCACTTCTCGACTTGACAATTTTCGAAAAAATGAAGGTTTCCTAAATTTGTTGCCAAAATTTAGATTTTTGATACCCCAAAACATTCCGCAACAATTTTAAGAAATCTAGAAAACAACTCATAACTTGATAACAAATAAGAGCCGACTTAAAATAAATGAAACACTTGATCCTGAAATCTTAAAATCTACGCTCAGAAGATTAAACAAATTTATGTTTTTTCTAGAATTTAAATTTTGAGAAGTTAATGATTCACAAAATGTCAACTAACCCTAGAATCTAATCAACTATCATTGCATAACAAGAATAAGAAAGACATAGGGATGTTGGAAATTAGAATAAAGTGGGTGGAGCCAAAATTAGATTCAATTTTAAAAATAGGTTTTTCAACATCCCTGAAATAACAATCAAAGTACGGTAGATGGTAAATTGGGACATTGAAGATTCTAGTTTAAAAAAATGAAGACTAAATTTCACATTTAAATTTCGCTTATTTGTCAATATCACTCAAAATTTCTAAAGATTCCTCTTTCAAATTGAGTAAAGATTAGCGAATATTTTCATGGAAAAAGCTCAACTTTTCTAGAAAAAAACGTCTTTTTCTATTCTTAGCAATAATCCTCAAATGTTCCAAAATTCATCTACCGTACGATGAAACGCCAACTATGAGCGATGATTCGAGAAGAGTGAGAGAGATCAACAGAAACTTGATCGGAAAGTTGACTGGTCCGATTCGGGCCTGGATCGGTGCGGATCAGATTGAACTGATCGGCTCGGACCTCTACTCGTTGCTCGGCTGCTTCTCCTTTTCCTTGTTCCAGCCCTCCAATCCCTTCGGCAATTTGGTATCCTCGTCCATTCCTGAAGATTGAAAAACGTCGATAAAAATTTGAAAATCGATAATTTTGGCAGACAAATTAAAGAAAAAGCGATTTTCAGACTAACTTTCAGAATATTCGGCAGTTACTAAATGACAACCTGACGACCCTTCTAGTTGGAGAGAGGGAAAGAAGGCTAGAGAGTAGGGTGAAGTAGTGTGAGAAAAGAAAGGGGTCGTCAAATAGCTGTTGCCGAAATATTCTGATTTTGACTTGATGCAAAAATCATGTTCGTTTTGATAATAGTCATTACTTATAAAATAAGAAAAAATCTAAATTTACCATCAAGTTTTGATTTATAGAAAAAAAATGAAGAATTGATGAAGTGCATTATTTCTATTCTGGTTAGTAGATGATGTAAATGCGCTTGCCTCCGGTGCCTTCGACCATTTCCTCGTAGGTGTTCTTCTCTTGGAAAGGCCTCTTGCCGAGCAGCTCGATCATGTCTGCCCTGGCGAGGATCTCCTTTTCGAGCAGTCGTAGGGCCACTTTCTCGATCTCCGCCCGTTTCAGCTCCAGCAATTGTCGAGTTCGATTCAACGCCTTGTTCACCATGTCACGCACCTGCAAAATATGAAATAAATTGCGATGATTTTTGAAACATTTTATTAGAGAAAGAGTTCCATTTTTATTTTAGTGTCAATTTATGTCAATAGAAAGATAAATAGAAAAAATATTTTAACCAGACATAATATTTTTGTCATGCAAAAACATTCAAAAATATGGATGTTGCAGTAAATTATGCAGAATTTCATATCATGAAGTTAGAAAAAATTTCCCACCTCTTGATCAATAAGTTGAGCAGTGGCTTCCGAGTAGGGTTTGTCGAAGGCCATCTCGCCAGGAGCGGGTGTATCGAACGAGAGAGGACCGACCTTCGGGGACATTCCATATTTGACTACCTGAAAGATTCAATTCAAAATAAATATTGAAATCTTTTTTTCCTAAAATGCCAAAAATTGCATAGAAACCTAAGTTTTTTTCTTCAATTTTCTATCATTTGCTACACTTTTTCGTAATAGCTATCTCCTTTTTCCTTCGCTCGGATTCTTCTGCGTTGATTCATTCCGTTTCCTTCCCGGACCTAAGCCGAGCCCCTATTCTTATTGTTCTTATTCATGCTCTAGGCAAAATGAATGTGCATCTTTCCGAGTTGAAACGAGTAATTCGCGCACCACTCGGGGAAATGTCCAGTCATCATTTTTCTCGTGCCCCGTACCATCCTGATTCTCATCGTACAATCATTTTTAACGTCTAGAACAATTCTTCTATCTTTCCGTATCTTCAATTCCAATGATATTTTCATGGAGAAGACGGTATTCAAATGAAATAGCATGGGAAAAATGAATATGAAAAGATTGCAAAATGTATCTTGAACGCAAAACTGAGTAATACACGTCAATCAGTTTCATGCAAACCTATTTCCATCGGCCCCGCCCTTTTCTGTATCCGGTATGCACGGTTATAAAACCGCATCCGTAAAGAGAAAACGGTTACGACTCTTCGCCCGCAAATTCGTCCCGCATGAAAATGCAACTCCTGCCCTTTTTCGTCGGTCTCCTACTAGCCGTCCTGATCAGTGCTAAACCCAATCCCAATCCAATCCCAGCATCCAGCAGTTCCCCAGCTGCACAAGCACTCGAAGTAGGTTTTAATTTTAATTCATATTTTCAAGGAAGTTCATTTTGACTCAATGACCAAATGTTATTCTTCTAATGTGATTGTTCTTATTTTTACACTTCTCAATTTCTAACTCTATGCTATCTAATAACATTGCAATTTTTCAAAGGATTATTGATTTTTTCGGTTTTAAAAGATTATTATTTTAGGCAATTGGCAAACAGCTGAGTAGTATCACAAGAGCTTTGGCACAGGTTGGAATAATCGGATACGGAAATGGTGGTAGTGGAACATTGGGAGGAGGAGGAGGAGGGAATAACGCCGGCTTCGGTGGATTTAATGTAAGTCGAATATTTTCTAACTATTTGAAAATTTGTACGTTTTTTCTCTCAAGTTTTCAAACTGTCCCTCTCCTAAAATTCTACACCGTTTTATTTTTTCGGAAAGAATTCTTTAAAAAAATGTCGAGAAAATGAATGAATCAAATATGTTTGTGCTGCATTGCATTATTCATTGTAGAAAAAACTAAATTTTTAGCTATATTCCATCAAACAACTCCTCGAAACGCTGAAGGAAATCAAAACCGTCTGTCAGCAGGTAAATTCGGTCCGTTTTCATAATTCTTTAGCTCACATGAAGAAAAGTCCGTAAAATCCAGTGTCATTTTTCTATTGGAAAAAATGTAATATGAGGGAGGAATAGATGAAAAATTGATAAGCCTTACAAGTATGTCATAAGATATCCAGATTATAAATTTCATTTTTTAAACTTATGATATTTTCAAAAATCTCAAGTTGAAAATTTTAGCTCGGTTGTGACGACCACTACGGCTCGATCAACACGATAGGAGGCGTCGTGCCGAACCCCTACATCACGATCCCCGCCTCAAATGGTGGAGGAGCTGTTAGTTCTGTACGCATGACCACGATCATTTAACACTCACTAAAACACTAAAACTAACCTAACCTAATAGAGAATGCTCCGAAACAGTCTAACCAATTTCATTTACTTGAAGGAAGTGTGACATAATGTTCTAGATCTCATAGATCCTATCCTTCTTCGAAGAAGAAAAAACGCTTCAAGTAACACATCGGTTATAGAATATCTGAAATGAGCATGAAAGAAGCATTCTCTTTCGAAAGAATAACCCCATTTCCCCGCACAATTTAGATCCTACTAAATTTTTGCTGTTGTTGATAAGTCAGCCATTTCAGTACCCAGCTTCGGGCAGATAATGGGTTGCTCCGACTCTCTCCCACCTTCTGCATCCGGATCTGTTCCAGTCCCACCTTCCGCTCCCACACTACCCCCGATCATTCCCCTGCCCCGTCCCTATCGGACACAGATTCTCCCAATTAGTGCCTACATCGCGCAGCAGCAGCAGCAGCAATATGCCAATCCTCGTTGATTCTCTCCCAACTTTTTGCAATTTTATTCCCAAATTTTGAGATTTTGTTCCCGATCCTGATTTATGTAGCAAAAATTTTCTAAGTTCGAGAATCCAATGGGAAAAAATTTCCAACTCTACGCTCAATTTGTTAGCGTGGTCATCAAAATTTGCCACTTTGAAGACACTAAAAGATGAGGTTAGATTTGGTAAAATCTGATCCAGCCTTTAGTAATAATGAAAGGAATGGTGAAGTTTTGACGACCACACTCCTCATTCGTTCTCATCTAGTTCCATTGTTATTGTTGGTGCTATAATGATGTCTTTCATGGTTTTGTTTTAAATTTTGAAAAATGAATAAAAATTTAAAATTTCAGAAAATGAAGAAATAACTATTCTAAATTGCGCAAATCTACAAACTAGCAAATTCAAACTTTCCATTAGAATCCGATTACTTGTGCCATATAAAATCCTGGATTTGATAAACTTGGCAGGTGGTAATGGGATAGAAAAATAAAAAATGGCAAATTTAAAAAAAAAAATAGAAATTTTTTTTTAAAATTGACCTGAGCATATGCCATTTGAGTGACTTTCTGGAGATCGTCCTGAGCACCCGTTGTGATTCGGCCGAAGAAGAGCTCTTCAGAACAGCGGCCACCCAGCGTCATGCACATCCTGGAATTTCGAAATTCAACCAATTTTCACTTGTTCAAAATGAAAGTAAAAATGATTATCTTTCTGTATTGCTCAGAGGGATATCTTCGGACTATTCTACGAAATACGAAGTTCTATTTTTGTTACTATCCACAAATGCTAAAGTAAGGAAAAATTCCTATTCAAATTACATAACGCGACTCAAAAGAATGACCTGATTCATACCTCCTTACTCATTTCTATTCAAAACTCCCTTTATGCAGAGCAAAAGTACCTGTCTTCGAGTTGTTCCTTGGAGTAGAGATACTGTTCCTTGGGGAGATATTGCGCATATCCCAATCCCTTGCCTCGTGGAATGATGGAGACTTTGAGCAGCGGATCGGCATACTCCAGGAACCAGCCCGCAACCGCGTGGCCCGCCTCGTGGTACGCCACCGTGCGTTTCTCTTCTGGTTGGAGGACCTAGAAAAATATATATTTTTTTTCTTTTTCAAATAAAATTTTTCTAAAAAAATTCTGAATAGAATACAAAGAAAAAATATTCTTAAGATGCTTCTTTTCGGAACTTTTCAACCTGCTGTTGCAGCAATAAGAAAATCCAACCTGACTCTTCTTTTCCATTCCTGCCACAACTCGCTCGATAGCCTGCTCGAAGTGCTTCGCGCCGATTTCGATGTTCGCATCTCTGAAAAAAAAAGAAATTGTTGAAACAAATATCTCGAATTGACCTAGCAGCAATGAGCGCTGCCTCGTTGCACACATTCGAAATGTCCGCACCGGAGAATCCCGGAGTGTGAGCGGCCAGTTTCCGAGAGAGCTCCACCTTGTCGAGGGTCGTTTTCAGCGGCTGCAGGTGGACGCGGAAGATCGAGGCGCGACCCTGCAAAAGGTGTGAAATTTAACAAATAATAAAAATTTTTAAAAATGACAAAATTCCTTAATTTTTGAAAGATTGTTTAGACAAGTGAAAAGCTCCTGTATTTTTCATCGGTTTAGAAATTTAAAAAAAAAAAAAAAAGGATAATAAAAAATTTTCCGACCGAACATTTTGCGATGAGAATAATATCTTTCTAGGGAAAATGGAACCTTTATATCGGGCACAGGCACGTAGATCTGTCGATCGAACCTGCCCGGACGGAGCAGTGCGGAGTCGAGGATGTCGATTCGATTGGTCGCTGCCAGAACGATCACCGAGGACTCGTCCGTTGAGAAACCTTCAAATTATCCATTTCCCTCACTCTTCCAATAAAAAATACCATCCATCTCCACCAGAAGTTGGTTAAGTGTGTTCTCCTGCTCCGAATGGCCGCCCATTCCCTTGCCGCCTCGCTTTCGGCCGACAGCGTCTGAAAAATTAAATTATTCAGTGTTTCTAGAATATTTTCAATTTAAATTAAATGAAAAAAACTAGAGATGCCAAATATGATGGTATCTAATCAAAATTTACATTGAAGAATCATGATTTTCGTAAAAGACGAAAAAAAAACTCGGAAGAAAGAATTTCCTGACCGATTTCATCAATGAACAGGATGCAGGGGCTGCTCTTCCTGGCCATGGCGAACATGTCACGAACACGAGCCGGACCCACACCAACGAACATCTAAAAATGCACTAATATTTTTTGTTGAAAAAATAAAGTTCTTGAAATTATTGAAAGTCCACTCACTCCTTCTTTAACGAAACTAATTCACGTCCAAAATAAGATAATTTCTCAAGAAAAAAAGCTATAAATATAGATCGAACCTCAAGGAACTCAGATCCGGAAACGGTGATGAACGGGACGTTGGCCTCGCCGGCAGTGGCTTTCGCGAGCAGCGTCTTGCCCGTGCCTGGTGGACCCGTTAGAATTGCTCCCTCAAATTGGCTATATTTTTGAAAATTTGGCAGATAACTTTTTAGAAAATAGAAACATGTTCATTTTCAGAGTATTTTTGAGAAGAATAAATGTAAAAAAAAAAATACCTTAGGAATTTTGGCACCCAGATCCTTGTACTGTTGAGGATTTTTGAGGAAATTCACGAACTCCATGATTTCAATCTTCGCCTCCTCACAGCCAGCCACATCGTTGAAGCGGACCTACAAATTGCAATAGTTTCGAAAAACGTAATTTTTCAAAAGTATGGTTTAGAAGCGAAACTTTTCAAACAAATAGACAGTTTTAACAAGAATAAAATCTCACCTTGACATCCTCCTTGTTGATTTTTCTGGCAGTCGAGGCTCCGAACGAAGGGAACATTCCGCCGAGGCCTCCACCTTTACCTCCGGCTGGAATTCAAAGATTTTATGAAGCAAAAAGATTTTCAAACCACCTCCAGGTAGTCCTCCTCTCATGGATCTGTAGATGATGTAGCCGAACAGCAGAGGGAAGGCGATGCTTATCAGGTTGGGCAGCTCGCGTTTCCTGAGATTTAAAGAATTATTATTATTTTGTTCTAAACTCGCAAATCAGACTTGTACAAAGTCGGAATTATCAATGTTGAAGATTTCTGTCGGTTTTTGACAAAAAGAATAAACAATTTGGAAATGAACAGTAAAAAGTTTCAGTGAAAAAGAAGAAAACAACGTCTTTTTTTTTAAATTTTGCGTTGAGATTAAAAAACAGACCAATCGAATTCCGATTTGTAGAGAACGGGGATCTGCTTGTCGGTCTCATAGTTCAAATGATGCTGCGCAGCGGCCAGACTCCGCTCGAAACTGTCCACGCTGCCGATGTTGAAGTAGTACGTGATCTGGAAAATCGAAATAATTCATCGCTTTTTACAAATTAAATAATTCTAGCAATTTAACGTATTTTATTTCAGAAAAAATCAAGATGAATTTCTAACTTCCTGCTGATTTTTTAACCTGATAAATTACCCTACCCCAGAAGTCTTGTTGGAAGAAGTCACGACGCGAACCCATCGTTTGTCGACCACTTCGAGTCGATCCACCTCAACATTTTCTATTTTAGCAAGTGATACAAAATGCTTCAGAATTGCAGATTTTCAAGCCTGCGGGTGTCCCGCATGAACGAGATAGCGTGTTTTATCGAGAGAGGAAAAGAGCATGTCTCCTTTCTATCTCCCGAAAAATACGCTCCCTCGGTCGTGCAGACACCCGCGGGTTTGAAAATATTTCCACGTCTGAAATGCTTACAATTCCCGGCTCCAGGAAGTCGTTATAGAATTCCTTCCAGGAGATCTCTTTGTAGGACTGGTAGTCGAGGATTAGATAGAGCACGATCAGCACGCCCACGCTCATCGCCAACTGCTTCCAATTGCCGGGGCTGAAAATGAAACTTTTCAAAAAATCTAGTTTTTCCCGAGACATAATAGATGATGGATCAGAAATTTTACAAGGAAAACATACAATTCAAACGGACTGCTCGGCCCATCACCTGAACTCGACTTCTTGTCAGACGAGCTGCTGCCGCTGTCGGATTCTGAAGAAAGAACTTTTCCAATTTTAATTTTCTTAAACTCGTATCAACATTTTTTCGAAAGAAATATTCAAATGTGAAGATAAATAATCATCCAAGTCAATTTCAAAGTACTTACTTTTCCCCTTGTCCTTATCTCCATCTTTGTCTCCGCTCCCGAAAATGTCCCCGAGTCCCTTTCCGGCGAATCGTCTGACAGTCTCGTTGATTTTCTCGATGAATCGCATCTCGAAGGCTTTGTTCTTGGACAGCAGGCGGAGCACCTCGCGCTGGGAGAGCACTGACTGCAATAGGGAAAAGTTCTCTTCAAATATAAAGGAAATAAAATATTCTAAATTCCCAAAATAGCGATTTTCTAGGAAAGCTTGATGTGACAGAGGAACAAAGGAATAATCCAAAGAAGAGTTGATATTGAATGTGTACAAAAATGACAAATTTCGAATTGGAAAATCACAAAAACGATTGAAATATGCTTAAAAATGACAATTTCAAAGCATGTCGTGAATATTTTGTATAAAGTTGATGAAATATGAATATTTTTTATCGGTTTTTTTCAAAAGTTTTATGAGCAACTGCTATTTGACGAGATGACGAGACCTATCGTATTTCCGACATTATTTCGCTTTACTTTCCTTTTCTTCCATATCTCTAACTGTGGGGTCTCGTCGAATAGAAATTACAAATTTGAAGCTTACATTATTGCCATTGAGTATGTTTGGGAGTGGAAGACTGGAGAGATGGCGAATTCCATCGGCCCGCAGCAGACAGCACTCGACGCCGGACAGAATCCTGTCAGGTCGACGGCTCAATCGCCACATTTGAATTCTGAAAATTGATATTTTCTCGAAAAAAGTGAAAATAGCATAAAATTCTCGAGAAAATAAGCCTTTTAATGAAAATCATATAATTTCCAGGTTTTAAAATATTATCTTGTCTGAAAAATGTATCAACTTTCGGGAAATTAGCTAAAAGAAGATAATTTCTCAGGCAAAAATCGGTAGCAGCATCAAATTTTCAATCAAATAAACAAATGATGAAATCGGAAAACTTGAAGAATGCAAGGGACACTTGCTAAAAATCGATAACGTTGATCATGATCAGTGATTTCTGATGGGTTTCAAGGGTTTTCAGAATAGGACTTTAGCAAAAATGTGAATTTTTAAAATTGAAAATAAAAATGAAGTCCGAAATAAATTGAAAAGGAGCTGTAAACGGAGCGCAAATGAGTGATGAAATGTTGCATTTCTCAGCGTGCGGCGACGATGATATGATGCAATTTTATTATCTTTCTTCAGTTTTTTTCTATTTTATTTTCATTTCATGCGAAAGTTTGATTTTTATGACTTCATTTTCTACCATTTGGAACAAGTTTATTCTACTGTATCAAAAAATAAGCAAGAAGAAATTATATATGAGCATGATGATATGGTAACCGTCGAGAGTCGAATTTAATTTAGGATTTTATCAAAAATGAGATCAAATACAGATATTCGAGATCAAAATGTTTCAAATGTGGCATCAAAAATAGCAAATTATTCCAAAATTATTGATATGCTTGGCTTCTTCGAATTCAAGGACCTCATTTATCCATATTCGGCATGTTCCGTCATCATTTCTGTTTCCATCGTGCGTAGCCTGAAATACAAAAATGCACTTGGAATGTACGGAGATACAAGGAATTCTCGTGCAAAGCATACGCAATGAGTGGCTTCGCTCTTTGCACGCAGCCCAGCGCTCGTTTGAGTTGAGTTCGGTTGAAATAGAACCAGATCCATGGGTTCATACACGAATTCAAATTCCCGAGAAACATGATGTAGGTTGCGAAGGTCGGGTCTGAAAATTTTAACTTCGTACGTTGATCAATTTAGCCCATTTGGAGACTGCATGATCGAGGATAAGACGAGGTGAAAAGCTGAAGATCAAACTTCATCTCATTTCTGCTCATAACAGCAAGATTGAGACAAATTTCTCACAATTTTCAAACCTTTCTAATTTTTACCTATTGCATGAGGCCACAAAGCGTCTATTGCTGAAGTTAGACATAACGGGGTCCACAGAAGAAAATTAGCGGCTACAATAGCTAGAGTTAGTCGAACCGTTTGAAGTCTTCGTCGGTCTAATTCGGTACATCGAAGAGTGATTCCTGAAATTTTTTGCTTTCAGTTCTTTTTTTTTTAGATTGTTGCCATCAGCCATGCTATAATTGTATTTTAAGATCTGAAACGGAGGGGTCTATTATTCAAAAATTCTTAGAAAAGCTCATACTAGTTGTAAAGATGAAGCCCCTGCGATAAATAATTATCAGAAATTGTAATCTAAAGGAAATTGGCAGGGGATTGCATCGAGGCGCTGTTTACAAAATAGTGAAGTGAAAATCGAATAACGAAAATGTTCTGACCTTTCTGATGCGCTTGGAGACCACTAGTTGATTGCGAGCTCGGAATTGAGTCATCATCCCTGGGAAAAGTCATTTATTTGATAAAAAACTTTTGATGCTTGGAAGGCTCGTGTAGCTTTTGTTGATGAACAAAACTTTATTCTTGAAATATCGTGAACTTTCCAACAATTTGTATTTTTAGCTTACTTATGAATCCGTCGAAAACTATTTGTGAACGCAGAACTCTGCCAAACAGCCCGACAAACACAAAAATATAGGTATCCAAGTAAGGTAGAAGGTAGTAACCAAACAAAGAAATTGAACAGAATAACGTATACCGCGTACTGAAAAGTGAATACGATAAAAGTTCCGTCATTTACATATTGTGCATGAAAACATCGGTAGAATTAGGTACGCTCATCTGACGATCAAGTTCAACATTTCCATCTATTGTTCATGTACACTGTTGGGTTGAATCAGTTTAACCATATTGAACATCGGAATTGGATTCAGAGTTCTTATAGGTTTTTTTTTTTCGGAATACGGACAAGTCAATGCATTTATTATCTATTTACCTGATAAGGAGATGCATAAGTGACTTGACAATCGTAATTTTCCTTCTTGAAGAGGAACAGTTGGGGTGTGGAGAAGAGAATGGACATGGCCCAGGCGATGAACGCGAAAATGGCAGGACGATTGTAGGCAGAGGATTTGATCGAGGCGAGGGGTCGGCAGATTGCCTGATAGCGGTCAGCGCCTATCGCTACGAGCAGGAACGAACTCGCATAGAACGGAAGGACCTAGAATTTGCAAAGCTTGTAAATGACGTATGACTTCTTGTCATGGAATAGACTTTCTGGAAGGATAAAAGAATCACATTTCACAAAATATTACTCCATCATTTACAACAACGAAAAACACCTCGTCACTCAATCTCTCCTTCATTTAAAAAATTCTTAGAATTTTCGAGTTTTTTAGACTAGAATAAAAGTAGAAATTAAATTCAGTGTACTTTCACCTGTGCATTTTTTTTCGAAATTGTGTTTTGACCCCTTTGCGTAGCTTTAATAAATGCACGTTTTGTAGATTACATTTTGAAGTTGTTTTAAGTAGAGTTAGTTAATTTTTATTTGAAGGCCAGATACAAAATGGACTGATTCATTGCTTCAAAATTGGATTTAAAAAATTAATACTAGCAAGAATTGAATGCCTGCAAATCTACATAGAATTTCACCTGTAGAAATTTGACGACTTTGCAAAGCCAGTTCGGTCCGTAGAAATAGGGCACCATTGCGGTGATTAACATTGTCGACGATAACGTTAATAATGCGAACAAAATATCAGCTGCACACATATGCAGCATTAGCATCTAGAATTTGAGGATCGATTTTTAAGTTAAGGCTAATATGATCATAATAAAATGTATAGGTAGTTTTAAGATAATAATTTATTTAATAAATAATACCTGAACTGGAGTAACTTTCCTTCTACGTAGAACGAGGTTATTCTTCAGAATCACATAAATCAATAAAATATTGCCGAATAAGGTTAGCAAAATAATTATAGTGTTTTGCACTATCATACCGACGATATCTGGTGGGTCTGAAGTTTAACTTGGAGGATAAACTATTTTAAATTAATAAATTATACCAGCTAAAGGATACTCATCTGAACCGTTCATAGAACCGTACCAATATGAATCGTTTTCATCGTAGTTTTCAAGGAGATCCATTTTGTTCGTACTTAAAAATCAATGTTTTCAAATAATAATAAAATATTGAATTAAAAAGCGGAACGAAATTATGAGTTTTTATCAAAATAATTGTCCGAAATGCGCATTTACAGGCTAATGAAATATCAAATATTGCAAATTTCATATCATTTTTATCAAGTAGCTACGCAATTTTCAGTTTTCTAATCATAGTCTTGAAACGAGAAAACGAAGACGACAAGTGACGCTTTATACAAGAAAAAACGAATTGTGGGAACACAGAATACACAATTAGAAATAATTAGGAAATGAACAAAATAAGAACAATTTTAAGGAATTTAACCTAATTTACTAAAGGATGCACAATAGTTAAGGTCATCTTACACAATTTGCAGCAAAATGTACGTAATATCAGAATTTATAATAAAGTGGAGTATCATGAACAAAAGTCATACAACATGCAATTTAAATCTGAGTAATAAGAGTTAATTAAATTATAATGAATCTGTTCGCGCGGTGATCCAAAACCAAAGAATGATTGAATGTTTTCAACTTAGCAAAGTGTATGCACAATTTCGAAATCTAATTGTAGCCGAATAGAGCGGGCAAAGACATTGAAGTCTGAATTGAATAAAAGCCATTGAGAGATTTGTCGTCTAGAGTAGCGAGGAAAAATCACCGAAAATAAACTAACATTTGCTTTAACACAAAAATAAGCACAACGTCCGATTGTTCAATATTGGAAATAGGAAATTTAGATATTTAGTAAGATATCGCAAAAATGAAACGAGATGAAAACTCCTAGTGGATTTCTTCATGATTAGATTTACACAAGATATAATTTACGTACAGACCTAGGGAGGACTTTCGTTAGACTGTCCATGCGTCCTGTCCCCAGTATATTCTTTCGTTTGACGAAAGTGCTCCCTAGATCTGTTTATATAGAATAACAGAGTGATAAAATCGAGCTTGAAGTTAGAACAATGAGTGATAATCCTCGTATGAAATCCTATTTTAGCACCCTAATCTCATGCCTAAACTTGGAATTCATATTTCAAATGTAATCAGAAAGATTCCTCGTACAGACATCAATAATACGAAACTAAACTAATCTCATCAAGCTTTATGAAACAATTATTGGGAAGGGATTTCAGAAATCACCAACTAGGCACTATTTTGTGGGATGGCATTTTGTTTGACTAATAATTTCTATTTAGAAAAGGCGATTTGCATTTCACACATCGACATTGAAGATCACGAATTAGCATAGAAATTTAAAAAAAAGTTGATTTATGAAAATTTTGAAGTTAACCCTGCAGACATCGTTTATCATTATTAACTTGATTAGCATAGAGATGGTGAGAATTTTTCAGGTAAATTAATTACTTACTCGTACAGAGCAGAATAAATATACCTAGGGAGCATTTTCGTCGAAAAACTAGTGGGTAGGTCGCACGAACGAAGCCATAGCTATGATATCAGCTCTAACTAATGAAAATTTGGTTAATCCCAGGCTGAAACAGAAAAAAGCTAAGGAAACATTGTAAGGGGCAAGTCGCAAGATGTTTCTGATGATCATTTTCTCTGGTCTGGGAATAGAACAGTTTCTATAAAGAAATATTCTCAGGAACAATTGTTCTTTGGCTATTTCGGAACCCACGAAAAATTATTCGGTGAAATGCCGAGAATTTATGCGAATACGCCACTATTCAGCTAGCCAGTGTATTTCATTCTCATTTGATGTCTTCTCAATTCAAAGCTCAATCCTTTTTTCTTTCTTCTCGCAATTTTTCTCATCCTCTATAAAGGGGCAGATTTCCTCTAATCACTGGATGTGAAGACTCTCTATCTGACTCGTATTTTTTTCGTTGTTTTGACCATTTCCTTGCGCTCTCGACACTCACAGCTTCCATATTATAATTAACAATGGGGAATAATGAGAATTGGAAAATCGACTCGGATATGGCACTATGGAAATGAAAAGAACCCCAGGAAAAAGCTTGTCTTATGAAGCTAGATTAGAAAAAGGAGGAATGTGCATGAAGAATAGAGTTGAAATCAGGTGTGTAAGAAGTTTAGATTTGAAAAGTTTCAAAGTCGAAGTAGAATTCGACTTTTATTATCCCTAAAAATTCCAAAGTCCAAATCGAAGTTCATGCATCCCTGTTAGAGCGAAGTTAGCTTCAAGCTTAATGATATTCACACAATTTTGCCACCCCACAATTAACTCCATGAAGCTTACACATGCACAATCTGCTATCTGGTGCTATAATTAGAAGTTAAGCTTCCCTCCTAGTAAAAGAAGGAAGTCGTTCATTATCTCAAGTAATTTTTAAATTGCATTTTTAACGGAAGAAGAAAGAATTACTCATATTCTGATTAGCGGACGAAAATAGGAATGGGAAATCTGAGGATGAATTGAAATGATTTAAGTGAAAACGAGATTAGCGGGTTGAAAAGGGAGACGACAGTGGACCGATTGAGAGCAACGAGTTCAATGAATTCAAAGGTACTATGGGCTCCAAGAATTGTATTTTCTAATTGAAATTCTATAGGTACAATGGATTCAATGGAATGAAACGAGTGAAAGTACATTCGTGAATGAGTTGAGAATTCTATGATCAAGAATATTTGAAAGATCGAAAATGAGCACGGTAAAATTACCAAATAAAATTGAAAGGATCGATATTTAGCCTAGAATAGGAATGAAATTTGAAAGATGAGGAAATTCGCTATAGGTGATGAAGAGGGAGTGGCCTATAACTTGATAGAATAATATAAATTTACATATTGTGGGCGATGATGAGTAGTACTATAATACAATTAAAATTCCTTAACCTAATTAGTTAGTGATTACTTGAACTCTACAAGGACCGCTGACGTTGCTATTACTCAAGAAATGCGAGAATGAACCAGAAAAGATGAGTGGATGATACTAATTGGAATTTTGCAGTGTGAATTTGAGATGAAATGGAATGAGAGGAGTTGCAGGAATTGTGAAGAATTGCACCAATTGGTATGCGGCACCAGACGCCAAAAATGAAATGCAAAACTCTAATTGAGAAATTAGAATTCGCAAAACTGTCATCACAGAAGTGAAGCAGAAACTTAACTCATACCTAGAATTAAGTATATTTCGATAAGTTCATTTCTAATCGTGACTTGCAGAAAAATTTCAAGAACCGAAATAAAATATAGAAATTGAGTAGTGAATGAGGAAGATTTATGGAAAAATCGGTCGAAAAAATCTAGAATTAGTTACCCAAGCCTGGTTAGTTCGTAAAAATTCTATGAATTGAGAAATAGCGCTTTCTCGAATAAAAAACGAATTGCATTATGAGAGAAAAAATTGGCTTTACTCTGGTCGTGTCAACGAGAAATTATTATTATGCACTTCTAAACGAATTTTCTAAGGAGCAATATCAATGCATCAAAAATTTTAGTTTTCTTGTTCAGTCTGATGCTAAATTGACGTGAAAATTCTGCATAATTATCCTAACGCATAAATTTGATAGGAACGTTCTTCAGTTTTTTCAGGTAAATCTAGACTAGAATTCAAAAATCATCTTAATCTTGTAGAAACTGAATGAAGTTGATTTTTTGCAAGTTAGAAAGATGAAAGATGAAAGATGAATTGAAGCGGATAATAACAAAAGATGAAGGTCCATATTCGACTATGGAGATCTCTTCGTAAAACTATAGCCATGCAAGATGATAGAATGGGGATACTGCAATAAAACATTCAGACAGATGTTAGGTACAAAATTGTGCAGTGGTCATAAATTGATGGCAGAAGAACAAGCTTCATATGATTTTAACGTTGGCTAAATTTTCTATGCTAGTGGAAGATAGATGTTATGAAACTCATTCGAGTTTGTGGTGAATTGTTGATGTCTGAAAAATCATAACTTCAGCTTGATCGCTTATTATTTTTTCAGAATATGATGTTTTCCGTCTATACTTTGACACTTAATTAAAGTGTGATCTTCATGTCAGACTTCAATCTATTTGAACCGTATTACGTTTATTTGGAAAAATACCTTACAAAAATGCACTCGTGTATAAATTAATTGAGCAGATCGATGTTGGTCATTTCATTCGGATTTTCTGCATTTCTTGCCATATTATTGTCTTGACTAGAATTGTGAACCCCTGAATCCGAAGCTTCACTTGGTGGAACTTCATAGGATGGGGGTGGATCATCGAAATTCGGAGTCTGATTTGGAGTTTGAAGGTTGAAAGAAGTCAGGTTAACAGCGGGTGGAGAAGCCGATGGATTGATAGATGGTGAGGAAACGGCTTCCGTATAGACTGGGGGCTTGGATGGCAAGGGACCAGCTTCTTGAGTTTGAGAGTAAGTAGGGGGACAGGGCGTCGGAACGGGAATTCGGTAGGAGACGTTGTACGAGGGAAGGTCGCTGAAATGAATTCTTGAAATTCGAAATAAAATTGATCTTCATTAAAAACAATAGATTTGGCAGAAGTGCTAATTTATACGATTGTGATTTGATACTAGACACAATTTAGCCCAGAATGTGTTTCATTATGGTTTTTCAACTTTGAAAAAATTACAGAAATTCTGCAGAGAAGAAAAACAAGTCGTAAAAGCATAATCTGTAATGTGTTGTGTGCGCGAATCTAATAATTTTATGTTTAACTTCCAGCGATAATTGCATTTGACTAGATTAAGATAGAACTGATATTAATCTGTGAATTACAAGACATTCGTCTAGTTTTTCGCTTGCAACTTTTTTTTTATGCATTGTTGTCATGCTGTCATGTAATTTCCAGATTGGATTGGACTGACCGGCGTGGCTGCGATCGCATGTACTGATAGAGAATGAAGAGATGACGCAGTTGGATGGCGGCAAGGGCTATCGATATCGACATGATCACGCAGGCTGTGCCGAAAATCGCGTAGTCTGAAAAATGTTTATCTTAGTGACATATAACGATTTTAGAGAAATTCGATAGAAATCTTCAACTTCGTTCAGAATCAGGCCTGGGCGAGATTTCGCTTTCGGAAAAATTTAGAAAATCGGTTTCAGTTTCGAATTTTTTACAGTTTCGGCCAGACCTGCTCAGAATTCAGATCAGATAAATGGTAGAAATTCCAATTTGGAAAATTACATATTTGCATCGTAGCATCGTTTTACGTGAAATTAGGGTTGGATAAAGAAGATATTTTTCAAACTATTTCGTATACAACGATGCAACTATGTTTTCAGGTTGCTGTTAGAAATTATCTTACCAGCTTTGGTAGGCAATGCAGTAGGACAGTTTTTGATTGTCGTAGATCCATCTGCCGCCTCGTCTTTACAAGTTTCTTCAGTAGAAACGAACAGCATGAGCATGATCGTTCCGAACACCAGGAAGAAGCCCCAGAAGATGTACATCGCCTGAGTGAATAGTTCTGTTTACTGTTCCAAGTTTACGTTAAAATAGTATGATGACTAAGTGATCAAGACAAAGGCAAAGTTGGTCCAGATAAGTCTATGATGTATTATCGCTGAAAGATTAGAACTGGTCGCTACTTTCTTTCATCTGACGCGAGATAAACAATGAGTCTGATTTGATAAAATTTTATCTAGCTGATTTTTTCAAATTACCGTACCACATAAATGAAATAGGCCGTGACGTAAGCGAGTCTTCTCTTCCGAATTCCATTCGACAGCAGAAACATCATCGCGAATGACAGAAGCATTTGGAAAAAGAAGAACCAGGATGAGTAGATCAAAATCAGCATCGAGAAGACTTGAGTCAGCAGGATCAGGGAGGCGAAAACCGCAACAAGACTCTGAAAATCATAACCATGAAAAATTTGAAGAAGTTTCCGGATTTTTTTTACTCCTGGACATCGCGTTCTAGAAGGTTCTCTTCAAGGCTTATGGCATGAAATGAAAACTTACGCTGACTCTGAAGCCGCACTGAATAGGTTCATCGTTCGACGTCATTTTTGCCGATGTTCTTGGTGCCAAATCAGGCTATCAGCTGAAAATTCTGGAAATCGATGACAAAAGGCAAAGCTAATCGAGCAATTCGAGTATTGACGCAGAGGGCAAAATGCTTGAATGTTCAATGTGATGAAAGTGAAGTATTGAATGTTATGAAAACGTGTGTGCATGAAGAAGGGCATGAAAGTGAGCAAACAACTGGGAGGAAACCTCCCCGGGAATGGGACTGCTAAAAGGGGAAGTATCAAAGGGGAAGGTGGCCTGAAGGGTGCTCTCAAAAATGGAAGGAATATGGAGGAGAGAAGATATCGATCGATGCGATAAAATTGATAAGGAAAAGGAGCAGCTGAAAGCGAAATTGAAGTCAAACTTGAAAAGGACACTGGAATCAGTAGAACCGAAGAAAAATATGACAGTTACGATTCTTTTTTCCGAGAATTCTAGAAGATTGCAAATTTTCTTCGTAATTTTAGAAAATTGAAAAAAGGTGAAGAATATTGACAAAAACGCTTTCCGAAGTTATGAATTTTTTCTCGCAATAAAAAGCATTTCTCATTAAAAAAAAACGATGATAATGTTGAGAAAAAGTAATCACTTCGAAAAAAAAATCATCCGAATTTCGTAACTCATAAAAAGCAGTTTTCATCGCATGAAACCTTGTTGATAACCCAACACAAATACTTTCTGCCATGCTTCTCTAGTTTCCAGGCGATCGAAATGAAATACTTGCAAATGTTATTTGTTTAACGGACCCAATAACACAAGGGTATAAGACGCAGTAGAGTAGAACTTTGTAGTACGTAATTTTGCGTGAAATGGACTTTTAAAAAATAAAGATAAAAATGTAAGAAGTAAAGAGACGGAATCAGATTTTTACCGCTTCGACTTTCTTGAATATCAACCTTCTCGATGTTTAAGGGTTTTTCGATCAAAGTTTTCTAACTTTTCTTTGATCATGGTTTAAATTAAAAAGTTAATAACTATAGTTAATATCAGATTTTCTTGAAATCTGACGTGAAACTTAAAACAAAATCATTTGTGATCTCTCTGCAGAAAGTGATCGTACAATTATTTCCCACGTTTTAAAAGGAAAGGGAACCAATGTGCTGATTCATTGTATCGTTTTCATTGTTCTGTTCAAAGAATTCTGCTAAATACTCGATTTCCTCGGGAAATTTTAAAATTTACTTTATTTTCTCAAAAATTCTAGACTACAGAGATGAGTGTTCAGCCTGTCTGACCACTACAGTTGTCAATCGAAATCGATAAATCAAGAGGGAGAGAAGTTGACATTACGGGAAATGATCAAATTGAAATAAGAATAACTTGTTGAGTCATCCATGAAAAATTGGATTTTAAAATTAACTCGCGCTTCTACCATCACTATTCCCGGGTAGAATTAGTGAAAAATATATCAATGAATTTAGACGCGATTATTTTAAACTCCAGAAAATTATTGGGTGATCCAAAGAAGTTAACTTATTGTTATTTGATAAAATCCTGTAATGCAAAGTTTACCCAAGAGAGAATGGACTGATTTACATTACATCTAGAAGAGGAGAGAGAACTGCATCGCAATTCCTTAACAGAGTCGACTTGCATCTAGAGTGGCTGAATCTTGACGCCCTTCTCCTCGGCCATTTTCGCCAATTCCTGGAAGAAAACAATAATCCGTGTATTTTCTACATTTTTATCGGGAAATTTCAACAATTCTGGTTAACTATGCTACATACTCATTTTTCATTGATCTCCTCTCTCATATTATTTGAGAAAAAGTGAGTAGTATAAAGGAGGTGAAGGCGAAGACAAGAAATAATATAAGAGGAAAGAATTTTGGCATAGACTTGACTTGATGACTTTTTCATTCACGATTAGTGTTTTATCGAGAAAAAGAAGTAAATTTCAAGATTTTGAAGAGATTCAAGTACCTGAGGGCAAGAGACCATGTAGCCCTTGTTGGTGTCGCAGATCTCCTTCGATCGGGTGTACGGATCGTAGTTCCTGGAATTTTAATAATTCTTTAAATGAGTTTTCAGAAAGATGTCTATCAAAGCCAGTCAATTCACAAACAAATGTCTCATTTTTATAAGAAATTGACTCACGCGAAATACTGCTCGTATTTCTTGGCGCGCGGCTGCACGTAGCCGAAGAAGAAGGCGGCCGACGAGCCGAATGCGGCGACGAGCGAGATGGCGATCGCACGTCTATAAATAAATATATTTTTTTTTTAAACTTTGGATTAAATGAATTCTAAATTAAAATATGATTTATATTTTGGTTCAGTGTTTATTTTAGTCTAATTTTATTTTTGTGAATACGATACCTGCCGTAGTGATGGACCATGTTGCGCAGCATATGCTCCGCAGGACGCGACATTTTGAGTGTTCTTGACGCTGAAAGAAATTTTTTTAAAAATCTAATTCCAACGAGAAAATATATCAAAGTTTCAAGAGCCTCGGTCAGTCTGGTCATTTTCAGGATATTCTAATTTCATAGAGAAATTTTCTAGAATTTTGAAAGAGGTTTTGAAGAGAAGAACACGAAAAATGAGTAAGAAAATCGAGAAATTCAAGAAATGCACGTAGGAAGAAAATGGGTCAATATCAATCGATAAAAGTGAGAAATGAAAAGGAAACTTGATCAGGACGTTCCTGACAAAATAGGCCAATTAGTTAGAGGCCAATTAACGAAGTTAATTAGGGTAATTCGCGAAAATCAAGAAAATTGATCGGCCGCCTGTTGAATCCGCAATGCGTATGAGGGGCGTGGCGAAATTCGAGCATATGCAATGGTGGGCGGAACCTAATATACAGTGGGGGAATTCTCTGTCACTTGAATTTTTGGTAAAGAAGCGGTCAAAATTTATGAAATTTTCGAGGGTTTCTCTAAATTTTATGGAAGAAAGGTTGGATAAATTTCCGGAGGATGAAGTCCTGAAGAGTAATGCTCAGAAATCTCATGATTCATTAGAGTTTTCGAATGAGAATGAAGATTTTCTTGAAAATTAGAAAACTTTGGAAAAAGCTTCCTTTAAGTTTTTTTTCCTTTTTCGAAAAATTTGGGTATGATTTGGAAATGATATTTGGGCTCATCTCAACTCTGCTGGATAGTATTTTCTTCGATGTAAAAATTTTCCAAATTCGCGCTAATGATCTTGCTCATTGCAGGTCAATTTTTCTGGCCGGGGGTTGTTGGCATTGGACCTTCGCTTCTAGTCAGCCATGGCCTCCAATCATCCGAATATCACCAATGTGGTGAGTTTTTTTTAGGTTAAAGGAGATGAAACTTGTAATTTTTCTTATAAATTTTAGTTGAACTTCATTTTTCATTTTTGAAAATCCAGACTGACATCTACAAGAACGTGATCTCGGACGTGATTAGCCAAGCAAAGGAGTCGATTTTCGACGAGAACATCGACCTCGAGATGCTCACGCAATTCAAGGAGGTATGGATTTTAAAATTGTTTTAAACTATCCTAAAAACAATAAATTGTAAGAGAACTCAAGAACTTGTTAACAATGAGGTACGGATTTTTCAAAATCTAGACAATCTTTCCGAAGATATCAATAAAAGTGCAAGAAAACTTATAATTTTTTATCAAAGGGGTACGGTTTTAAAGTTTTTGAAACTTGAAGGAAAGATAAAGAAGATCTTCAGTTTTTTGAATTACAGAATTTTCAGGCTTGGGAGGCAAAAGTGGATCAAATCAAGGAAAAGAACGAAGAGGCCTACAGCAGGTCTCCGCAGTCGCAACAGACCGAAGACAGACCGCCGATTTTCTCGAGCATCAACGCGAACGTGGACAACATGCAGATTGGGGACGAGCAGCATAAGAAACCGCCAGAAACGGAATCCGCCGTTCAACTCGATCACGACTTGCAGCAGGTTGATTCTTTGAATTGTTTGATTTATTGAAAATGCTTGATAAGTTTTAATTACTAAATTTTGGTGAAAAATTGTCGTTTCTTATCTTTCATTAGCAGAGTTCGTTGGATATTGTAAGCTCCCCAGAAGCTTTGATTTCTTTCATAATCAAAATACTGTTTTAGCCCATTCTGAGTCAAGATGAACAGCAGAAGCGTCAAAGAAAAATAAAACTTTCTCATCGTCAAATAGATAGAAACGGAAACGGAGACGGAGACGCTAACGTCGAATTGGATGAGGTTGAAAAATTACTCTTCAATTTTTATTAAAAGATCAGGGTCTTGTATTTTCATGAGGTAGAAATCTTCTATACCTGTAAATGATTGACCAATATGGAACTGTCTTTGATGATTTTGAGGTTTTTATCTAATAATTCTTGAAATTAATCGTTTTATCTGTCATTTTTTGAATTGATGATTTCCAGCTGGACGAAGAAATGGTGGAGCTGCAGCAGTACGCGAACGCGGATAGCAGTGGGAACGTGCCCGCGGAGCCAGTGCCCGACGAGAATCCACTCAACTCGGAGGATGACATGTCGAGTGACGACGAGGACATGGACAGACTCTTCCAGTCCAATGACAAGTTCTTGTGCCAGTTTGAAAAGGTTAGATTGGAATTTGATTTCTTGATTTTCCTTGAATTTTTTACAACACTTTAACGTGAAGATAGTATGATCTAGATTTTTCAAGGCATGCATTATTTTACTCGTCACTCTTATTCTAAATTCACTTGGGAAAAAACTTGAAAAATATCCTCAGAAAATTTGTAAACATCTTTGATATTGAGCATTTTTGGGAATTTCTTGAAATGAAAATCGATGAGAATTTAGGTGTATCGCGCTAAAAACACGTGGAAGTTCCATCTGAAGGCAGGCATCATGCACTTCAAAAACAAAGACATTCCCTTCCAGAAAGCGACTGGAGATGTTGACTGGTGAGTTAAAAATAAGACGGTTAGGGGATTTCTGTATAGCTTTTCAAAATTTAATTAATTTGTTTATGACTATTTTTAAGATAGTATTGTTTTTTAATATTATTTTTCCAATATTTTTTCTAGAGATATTCATTTAGATTAGTTAGTCTTAATAAATTGTTAACTATTGCAAATTTTGCATGCCCTACAAAAATTCTGACAATGAATGACAAATCTTGAGAAACTTCTGTCAAGTTCACCGTGCAACGCATTTGTAAAGTCACCGATTTTTGTGAAGTATGATTTCAACTCTTTTTCGAGTTTTTAAAATTTTATTTTTAATTTGATCAATGAAATGAAATCGCAAAGAACTTTCTATTCTTGGAAAAGAATCATATGAAAGAAAGTTCAAATAGATTGATTTGATAAGCTATCAGTATGTTTGGCAAGAGACAATGCTTTTTGCGAGTTCATCGTTTTTCAATTGTCTTGCTTTCAACACATAAAATGAGCATTTGAAACGTCACACGAACTTTGTAACTTCGAACTTTTTATTATATTTTGCAGCGTTATTAATTCGGAATTGCTGTAAAATCCTAAAACCAGTAAAAGAAAAGCAGTAACAATAAAAAATAAGAAGCAAAGAATTACAACAAAAATAATATAGTTCATCAAAAAGACACCATTTCTGAGAATTGTGAGCACATTTTGAGTGTGTGGAGCAATCAAATCATTTCATTTCATTCATGAATCGCTGCCCTGCCCGATGATGTTGCGCGAATCATGCACAGAGCAAAAGTTTCAACCCGAATTAAATTCATGTGACAAAACAAACGAACAATGTACACAGAGAAAGGATATCTACACAGTTCCTAACGTATTTTGGAGGCTATGCTACATTCCTGATCAGTTCTGTTTGATTATTGAAAATTGACAATAAAAAGTGCAAGAACAAAGTACTACTTACAATTGAATGAATAGATTATTGCAGAAAAGCGAATCGTGATCACAGAAGAGTATCAATTGTCACAAATTAATTGAACAGTTTTAACCGTAAGCGTCGATCCTTCTGAGCAGGAGCTCCAAGAAGGACTTGTGCATTGTCGACAATCAGTGTCTCGTCCGGCTGCAATTCAATGGTCTGCAACAGGTTACAGCAAATCTCATTGAAGATCTTCATCGATTGATAATAAATCTCCACGCTTTCAGTCGTGATTTCGCTCGATCGAATCGTGTTGTTGAAAACGGCCTAAATTTCCTTTGCTCATGTGATATCATTTTTCTCCAATTGATTTTCTGTTTCCTATCATTGCGAGAATCACTTTATAGCCTAACTGTTTTTGCTCTCGAATGTAAACATTCGTGAACATCTCACGTGCTATTTCAGGAAACTAAACTTGAGTTCTGTTGACAAAACCAACAAACCAAAATTGATTTACCCCGATAACGCGTCCGTCCTCGATATTAGCGATCTTATGAGAGGTCTGGAAGAAGCCTTGGGCATATGGGATGGGAATATCGGTGAGGAATCGGAAGAGTTCGGGATGGCTTCTGTTCATGAGAGTCAAGGCAGAGACGGCATCCACAAGATGAACCCGACCAAGAGACGTTACACTTTCAACTTCAACGACCGAAGGAATCTAAAGAAGTTGAAGATTGTAAAAATAATTAGCTGTCAGGTTCAACTTTCAGCACAAAAAGTTGATGTTTGTGCTTGACTGAAATGCGATATGTGACGAATATGAATAGACGGAACGAACCCTTTCAAGATGCGGCCATACGCTCCCTGGATCGACTGCAGTGTCCCTCCACTCGACTGTCGCCATATGCAGGCGTTGACCGCTAAGAATATCGCTCTGCTTCCTTTGGATTCTCCAAGGAATTGCTAGCACCTAAACTAGCTAATTTAACTTGGACAGTTGAAAAATTCAAGTACTTTCGTAGCAGAAGTGCATTTTCGATCCTTGCTATTCTTAATTTTCGTATGCTCACGAAGGAATTCTGAGCTATAGTCGGAAGCAAGGAAGGGAGGCCAGACGACGTGGAGGTGATTATCGACTGCGTCGATAGCCTGAAAAGGTTTTCCTTGAAAACGCTCTTTGAGTTAGATTTCTATTTCTAACCTCAGGCTGCGTATTTAGCTCTAGATGGACGAGCGATGGTCGCCTCTGTGAGTTGTCTCTCAGCCAGACATAGGTGAAATCAGCTCGTAGTCCGTCGACCCACTCGATGCGAACTGCACGAGACAGACGCTGAGCTGACTTTAGGGCGAACATGATTTAGGGAAGGAAAGCAAATCGTCGAGACAGTTTGGCGGGACGAGCAGGCGCAGTTTTGCCTGGCTAAATCGAAATTTATTCATTCAACGAATTTTCAAATCAAATGAACGAAAAGTTGTCAATTTGGGGAAAGCATATGAAAAATGTGATCGAAAACTGTTCAAAGATTCGACATTTCGCGTCAATTGGTTTGAAATCGATGGTACAAATGACTGGGAGTGAAGAAAAGGAGAGAATCGAAGAACCGCGAGAGTACAAAGTACCACGAGGAATGGGAGAGGGGAAAAGAAAGCGACAGAAGCGCGAGGAAGATACTAGCACTGCTTGGTGAGACAAAGTACGGAATTAGCAGATATCAGTAACGAAAGCTGATGTGATCTTCATAAACAAAGCGCGCAGGCCCGATAGATATAACTTGGATTGTTAGAAGAAAGGTAAAATGATTGGTATGAAAGAGGACGAGATAGAAAAGAGGCGAATAAAGAGTGATCAAAGTGATAGCCAACAGATGACTGATAAGATGCACGTGCACGAAATGCGCAACAGAAAAGAAGAGAGGAGGAAGAGGAAAATTGATTACCGGCAGAACAATAAAAAACGCGAATGAAGAGGACAAAAGTCATCGCCTTTTGCTGCCTGCCTGCTTGTGAAAGATAATAGAAGATGGAAGAAAAATGGGTTCATTTCGGTGCACAGCGATAAAACGAGAGAGAACATTTAACAGGAGGTTCTACTTGAGTCTATCAGCGATATCGACAAGTCAAACAAAATGATTCAAGATTAAACGTTGTGAAATACTGGTGGAAGTGGACTCC